>PVKS010009951.1:0-62020 GCA_004027875.1 Aplodontia rufa
CACTGAATAAATCACGGGCTATATGAAGTAACTGCAAGGAAAATAAGAGAAATTTTAGAACTTAATAGCAATGAAAATGCCACACAGCCATGCGCTGAGATGACCAACGGTGAAGCACATGCGTGACAGGGGTCCCATAAGGTTATGACGCAACTGAAAAACTCCTGCCACTCTGTATTTTTACTGCATCCTCTCTCTGTCTACTTCCGTGAATGCCTGCCACTGTATCGCAGCTGCCCACAGTACCCAGCACGGTAGCAGGCTGTATAGGTTTGCAGCCTGGGGGCTAAGGCTGTACCACGTGGCCCAGGAGCAGGCTAGACCGCCAGCTCTGAGTCAGTGCACGCTACCGCACTCTTGACACTTGCACACTTTCCAGAACACAGCTTTTTAAGTGACGTATGACTGTATATTCAAACCCGTAGGACACGTGGGGAAATATACATGCTTTTAAAGTTAAACTTGAAAATTGGCAGAAGACATCAGATAATTTCACAAAACAGAAAATACAAATTGCCAATAACCCCATTAAAGATGATTAACTTCATTTGTAACCTGGGGAATGTGATTAAGAACTGGGGGAATGGGGACATTTTACAGCCACCAATCAGACTGGCAGTGATTTAAGAATGCTGTCAAAACCAAGTGTTGGCAAGATTATGGGTCAAAATAAACCCTTGCACTCTGCTGATATAAAAGTGGTGTCATTCTTTTGGAAAACAGTAACGCGTTGTTTGGTCAAGTTGAAATCACCATGCCTTACAGCCCAGCTCTATGGCACCCAGAAGAACATTCCTGGCGTCATTCTTTGCCATAGTAAAATGTTAAATGCTAAAACAACCCTAAGTCTTCTCACAAAGGAATGAATCAATAAATTGTGGTACAGTATAGTCTTACAGTGGAAAAAGTCTGCAAAGGCAAAAAAAAGAAGAAGAAGAGGAGGAGGAGGAGGAGGAGAAGGAGGACGCGGAAAGAAACAACAGCCCCATGCAACAACAAACATAGGTGGGAATCTTAGAAAGAGGATGCAGAATGAAATCATGTCTCAGAAGACCTTGGAAGAGGAGGGAGGTGCAAAGGCCGAGAGGCTTAGAGGAGCGGGATGGGGGCAGGTGCTGGCTTCTGTGAGCGTAGCTGAGAGGCTCCTGGTTCACCTGTAAGTTACACACCATCGCATACATATCAGATACTGCACAAGTCCTTTCTGATGTTCAGCTCACATTTGACTGAGAGAGACTGACATGTGAATAGACATAAGATAATCCGATAAACATAAAATGGGTCAATTTTAAACAGTACTCTGGAAACACTAAGTTCTGCAGGTTTTGTAGGAAACGAAGACTCCACTGCATCGACGATCACCTGCAAGGCAGGCAGGGCAGGAATTGTTATTCCCACCATACAGAGGAGAAAAGTAAGATGCAGGGAGTTTAGGACTTGTCCAAGGTCATACAATCAGTGTGGGGCAGAGCTGAGGTCAGACCGGCATACCTCATCCTGGTCCCGGATCTTTCTGGGATTGTTTCTTTCTTTAAACATTTGCAGGGAAGATTCCAGTCCATTTCTAAAGATTTCAGTACTGAGCACCTAGCATGATTCGGTTCATTTTCAGAAAAGCATTATTCCATTGCTTAAGAATGCCTTTCTCAGTCATGGGGCAGGTGCACCCCCGGGCCACCATTCCAGTTCAAAAGCCCTTTTTAAAAGCTTTGTGCTCTTTGTAAGTGACCAATGGGAACATTTCAGCCCCAAGAGCAGGAGTTATGGTGACACGTAGCTATGCAGCCTGTTTACCCACAGTCATCTAATGTCACAGCGCTTTGTGTATTTTCTCTCTTCCAATCATCACAGAGAATTCTACCCAATGGGACTTATTCCCATTTTACAGATGTAAAAAAAAGAAAGAAAGAAACAAGGCCACATCTAAGATGTAGTATGACAAGGGCCAGGAGAGAAACAAGAACCCAAATTGTGCATATGTGAGTGGATATACTGAGAATCCATGAGCAAGGGTTACCAGGGTGAAATAAATGACATCAGCCACATGCCGGTGCTCTGATGTGGGCTGAAGGAGGTGGTCACACATGGTGACATTCTATCTTTCTCTCTCTTTCCCCCTGCAAGAGCAACATGGGCCAGGCAGCAGCACAGAGGAATTCAAGCAAGACACAACCTGGTATTTCCACAGAGGACTCATGGGATCCTCTCCCTGGTGATCTTTAGTGAACAGGAGAGTTAAGTGCCACTGACAGCAGTGTGGGCACCTGCCTACCAGAGGACAGGGGAGTGGCACAGATGACACTCCAGGTCCCTTCCTGACTGGTGACCATCCCCCAAGGTTGCATAACAGTGTACATATGGCTGAATCAGCTGGTGAACGCATCCTTCATTTTCTGTCCCCAGAGCCTGAGGACAAACTTTTGGTCCTCCTATGTCTGTGGTATTTGTGTAGAAGCCAGGATCCCAGATACAGGTCTGGCCCACCCAACCTCCAAGTTTCCCTCATCCGATTTCCCTTCCAAGAACCACCTCTCTGCACTTTCAACCCATGAGTTCCAGGTAGCTTTTAGATCCACTCTTGGCTCCAGCAGTGGCTTGTGACACAGTTGTGCTAAACCAAAGCCCCACAGGTACTGGTTGCTATGGTTAGGACCTGGAATGTCCCCTGAAAACTGTGTCAGGCAACTGCACCAACGTTCAGAGGTGACGCGATTGGATTGTGAGGGCTCTGACCTCATCGGTGGATTAATCCACTTGATGGATTCATGATTTGAACGCACTACGAGGTGAAAATTATAGGCCGATGGGGTATGGCTAGAGGAAGGAGGTCATCAGGGGCATGGCCTTGGGGACTACATCTGTCCCTGATCCCTGCCTGTCCTCTCTCTCCCCCAGCTAGGAGAGCTGAGCTGCTCTCCTCCACCATGCCCTTCTACCCTGACGTTCTGCCTCACCTTGGGCCCAGAGCAATGGAACAGCCCATCCTGGACTGAACCTCTGAAACCATGGGTCAAAATTAACCTTTCCTCTTCTGAGTTGTTTTTATCAGGCATTTTGGTCACAGGAAAGAAAACTAGTCATAGTGATGAGCTCAGGGACGGGCAAGTGACCCAAGCTGGCCAGCACAGCCTGACCACATCCTTTACCTGGTGCCCAGGGACTGAACAGTTCCTCTGGGCTACCAACTGGTAATGGAGAAACCCAGCGTTTCTGTGGGTTTCCATTGAGAATGAAGAAGTCTATGTATCGGAGACAGGATATGGAACAAGAAAAAACTAAGGTCGATTGATGCTACGTAAGCCCTTGGCTCCAGCCGTGCCTGAGGCTAGTTCTGCTCCTGGACCTTGAAATTATATATATATATATATATATATATGTATATATATACATATATATATACATATATATATTTTTTTTATTTCATGTCATTCCTGTTCTTTGTTGTTCTACATAAGCCACTTTGAACTAGTTTTCTGTCACTTGCAACCAAAAAGTCCTGATGACTAATACACCAAGTTTAATCAAATTTCTCTACGACCTTGTTGGACCACAGAGTTCTAACGTCAGCATTCGCTTCATCAAAAGCCAGAGTACAAGGGTGATCAGGGAATGCACTTCATTTAAAGGTAAGTATTGAGAAACTTGCTCTGATCCTAGGAATCTCTGCAGAACACAGCAATGCAAAGCTGTGCTTCCCGACTCCTGTCGTGCGGAGGCACATGCAACACTACAAGTGTGACTGAGGCACAGGGCAGTAAGCACAGGAAGTTAGCCCAAGGACTCATGCATTGGGGCCCCTACCAGCCAGCCCAAGACCGGAAGGGGCCAATGTCCAGACACTGTATCACCACATGGCAGTCGGGAAGATGGGGGTTCAGAATCAAGATGGGAGGTGAGGGGGGATGCTTCAGAGCAAACCCCTGGATGAGTCCTCTCTTCGCAAGATGGGGACCTGCCTTATCTGACAGTGCCTGCTTCATCCTCCACGCACAATTCTGGAGCAAAGTGCTTTTAAATTATGAGCATTTTTTCAAAATCAGCCTGCCAAAGCCGTCTCTGTGCAGCCAGGCCTTCTGGGGTGTGTGGCTCTGGATTCGTGGGAAGGACACTGAGCTCTGCAGAAACTGCGTTTGCTTACTCCAGCAGACCCAGACATTTGGCCAGGAAACAAGGGGGCAAAAGGCCACCGGGTCGGGGGTGGAGGGAGGAGTATCCCAGAGCTGGGCCAAAAGAATGCCATTATTTAAGAAATGATTGAAGAGTTTCTTCAGAACTGGCCAGAGCAGTCATTCTCTTGAACTCTGGAGGTTTAAGAATGCTGAGCGCCCAGTCTGCAGATTCTTCAGTTGACCTGCGGTGGGCAAACAAGAATGGAAGGATGGAAAGAGCTTTTCTTTATAAATCCAGTAGCTCAGTGAGGCAAAGGCTGGTTGCCATCGCTGGTTTCTAACGGCCTCCACTTCCTGTTTATCCAGCACTTATTACTCAACCTTCTTGGATGGCGGGGCCACCCACAAGCCAACCAACCTTATAGACCCCATGCTGGATGCAAGACAAGTCGTGAGGGACACGAGGGACTCAGAGATGACCAAGACACCAGGTTCTGGTGAGGAGGGGGGGTGATGCATTTCCATCTAAGGTAGATGGTGTTAAACGGTCCCCTAGTGGATCAAGAAAAGCATTTTGGGAATGGGGGTGGGGGGGTTGCAGTAGGCTTGGGACAGGGACAGTGATAACCTAGAAAGGCCTCAAAGCCCTCAAATATGGGTAGGATGGTTAAGGATAAAAAAAATAGAAAATAAAAGAGACGGTGTTCTCAGTGGTCTCAGACTTCAGAAGGGTTCCCGCTGGAGGAAAAGGACTGTGCCCTGTGGTACAGGGTGATGCACGTCCCCTCAGAATCACATGCTGAACCCCCAACCCCAAGTACCTCAGACCACAACAGCATTTGGAGATAGGGTCTTCAAAGAGCCATTAAGCTAAAATGAGGCCATTAGGGTAGGTTCTACCCCAATGTCACTGGTGCCCTTCTGCAGAGAGGCCATTTGCACACACGTGAACAGAGGGAGGATAAAGTGAAAACGCAGGGGGAGATAGCCAAATGGAGCCCAAGAGAGGAGCCTGGAGTGGCGCCTTCCCTTGCTGCCCTCGGGTGGAACCCACCCTGCCGGTGCCTTCATCGTGGGCTGCTGACCTCCTGAACTACAAGATGACAACACGTATGCTTAAACCACCCAAGCTCTGGCACTTGGTGACGGTCACCAGAACACACAAGCACATTCCAGAGGCTTCCCAGCCCGAGGGACCAGACAGCCTCACCCCTCCCCGCCCCGTTTGCTCCCAGGGTTCTCCTAGACGAGACCCCATTAGCGTGCGTGTGGCTCTGGGGCTAGGTTTTGGAACCCCACATCCTCTTCTTCACGGTCAGGAGGCTGCCCTGGAATGTGACCCTGGCAAGCTGCCCCTCCTCATGAGGGCCAAGGCCAAATCGCACTATCTCCTGTTGTCTTAAGGACTTTCTATCTTATTAATCCATTTGCAGCTTGCTGCCTGCAAAAGTACCAGACTCCTGACCCGATTTTTGCATCTCTGGAAGGAGATAAGGCCAGCAGCCGCTTTTACTCAATCTGACAACCGAGTGTTTCGCTTGAATATGGAAAGCACGGAGCTGTTTGCTTTACCCCGAGCACTGAGCTCGGCTTGTCTGTGCAGTGTGCTGGGGCACAGTTCTGTGAGGCCAGGCTCCAGTTAAAGGACCGGAAGCCAACACCATGAGCCCACTTTAAATAAAGTTCTTTATACCTTATCCCCGCCCCAAATCACTTAGATTATAAAAATTAAGATGGAGCAGTGGAATCAAAGATCCCAATACTGTAGATCTGAGATGACTTCTTGGTCACTAGTTCTCCCCCACCTGCCAATGAACGAGGATCTAAACCAGAGAATACCCTCAGCCTTCAGAGGAGCAACTTGCCCAAGGCCACTCAGCTTCTGAATCCATTCTCTTTCTACAACATAACACTGGCTCGGGGCTGAAGAATCCCCATTCTAGGGTTGGAGCGGTGGCTCAGCAATTGCGGCAGTTGCCTGGCATGCACAAGGATGAGCGTTCGAACCCCAGAACCACGTATACAACAAAGTGTTACAACTAAGTACTGGAGCAACGAAAGTCGCATGAAAAACTAAATAAATTGATTCTCTCTCTCTCTCTCTCTCTTACTGTCCCTCTCAAAAGAAGAAGGAGAAGGAGAGGAAGAGGAAGAAGAAGAAGAATCCCCACTCTAAAACGGCTAGTACATCTTGAGCAAATCACATCATATCATATCTCTGGTCTCCAAGTTCTCAATTAAACTGTAAATATCCTTCCATTGTGAGGTCCCCCTTGATTCTCTCAAGCAAAATTAGTTGCTCCCATGATATTTGGTCCAGGCAGCCATGTGGTGGTCTCAGCAAGAGTTGTTAACTCCATGTTCTAAAGGTCCCTGCAGGAGCCCCATCCAACAGCAGGATGAGGCAGGACCAAGTGAGCCTTACCATTTCCCTGGCCACAGTGACAGCTTTGAGGGATCTACAAAACCCTCAGATCTACAAAACCCTCAACTCCCTTTCATCAGGGAAGATAAAATTTCACAGTTAAAACCTAACTGTAGGGGCTGGAGCAGTGGCTCAGCAATTATAGCACTTGCCTGGCATGCTCGAGGACACGAGTTCTAACCCCAGCACCACGTACACAATGAAGTGTCGGAGCAATGAAAATTACGTGAAAAACTAAATAAAATTGATTCCCTATTTCTCTCTCATTGTCCCTCTAAAAAAAAACAAAAAAACCCTAATTGTACTCTGGCAAAAATCTCAACTTTGTTCCTCTGAAAGCAGAGTAGGAGGCCTCAGACACAGAGGACTTGAAAAGGGACACTTAGGGAACTTGAGACGCCTTCTGTGCAAGTCCATCTGAAAAGTTTAGTTCTCTTGCCCAGAAATTCCCACGGAGTTTAAGCTGTGGAGTCTGGGCTGGGCACAGGTTGTCTCCCAGAACCCAGGGCTGACTTCTCTTGGTGCCAATCTGCTTGTCCCTGAGGGCTACCGTGACCCACAGTCATGGCAAGCTCTCCGTTCTTCACCTGGGAGAAGAGCCAGGATTTGCACTTCCCCACCTGCAGGCGGGTGGGCTGCTCTTGAAGGTTTAAGCACAGCACTGCCTGGGGGATCCACGCGGGCCAGATGTCCTGGGGCGGGGCTGGAACTCTGACAATCCAGAGTCCAATTCGTCACCTGGGATTTCATGAAAACTGTCCAAGCAATCTGTGCACAAAACTAATGACCCTAACAGAAGGCTCAAGAATGTAAAAGGGAAAGAAAAAAGGTAGTAGAGACAAGAGCTCAGACCAGCGGCTCCCAGCTGCGCTTGGCCATCCTTCTCAGGTGTGGGACAGTAACAATAGCTCCTCTGTAAACACACCTGCAGACTCAGCAGACGCAGCCGACCATGGGGCGAACACATTCCAGGGCAGCGAGGGACTGGGTGTGTGCTGAACATGGACGGGCATGCTTCCATGCCATTGTCCCCTGCACAGTGCACCACAACAGCTATGTACACAGCACACAGCATTTACATCGCATTAGGTATTCTAAGTCATCCAGGGACCATGCGAAGGACATGGTGTGTTGGTGACATGCAAATACTAAGCCATTTTATAGAAGGGACTTGAGCATCCACGGATTTGGGTGTCTGAGGGCATCCTGGGACCAGTCCCCGATGGATCCGGATACCAAGGACAAGGAGTCCTGACTGAGTCTTCAGTCAGCAGCTTACAAATGTTTCTCAAGCACCTGCGGTGAGCCAGGCACTAGAGAAACAGCAGGAAACAAGGTAAAACTCTGCCCTTTGTGAAGGTGACAGCTAAGACGTGGGACAGACAGTGAACAAATAAATTTGCACAAGATAGTTATTATCCAGTGGCTCTCAAAATGTAGCCCCTGGGAGCATCGGGTCACCTCAAAGCCCAGGCCCCACCCCAGGCTCACGGAGTCAGGAACTCAGCAGAGGGCCCAGCAAGCCAGCTGCAAAGTCCCAGGTGGTTCCACGTGTGTTCTTCCTGTGAGGAAGGCTGGGATTGAGAGCAGACGGGGTGGGCAGGGCAGGGCTCCTTAAGGAGGTGGCATCAGAACTGAGCTGCAGCCTGAGAGGAGAACCAGCCAGCAATGTGAAGAGCCAGAAGACAGCTCTAGAGGGGACAGCAAGTGCAGAGGCCCTGGGGTGGGAAGAGCCTGGAGGTTTGAAGAAGAGAAAGCAGGCTGATGTGGCCTGTAAAGACTGGAGCGTCCCATGGCGTGAGCAAGTCTGAGAGCCAGCCTAAGCCTGGGACTTCGGGACAGGACTGGAGCCCTTTTGTTCCCTAAAATTGGCAGACAGTACTATCGAGCCCACTGTCCTGCATGGGCTGTTTTGAGAATGGTGGACCACAGCATTTGCAAAAGCAGGAGGTCCCGTTCAAGTGGGAATTATCACAATTACAGGAGTCACGAGAGATGCAGCCACAGTACCCAGCCTCCACTGTGAGGAGCCAACGGCCCACAGGCCAGTGCTGCCTGGTCCCAGGCCACCGTCTGCTCTCTGGCGCTAAACAGGACTGAGATGATCCTGGCAAGAGAATCTGCCTGGGAGGTCGGACTCTTGCTCCCTACCATAGGGGTCAATCTAAGAGGACTCCTGGCTTCCTGAAGAGTTTGTGTTTTACTCTAAGGCCTGTAAACCCCACCCAGGAGTTAGCTACACAGGTAGGGCCAGCATTCGCATAGGACCAGGTCAGTGGCCATTGACAAAGTCAGAGCCAAGTTCACCCACCCACCACGCCCCTTTCCCAGAGAGCCTCTGCTTCAGACTTAAAGGAGGGCTTCGAGCTGGCCCCTGAGAACGTGGAAGGGATATAGGTGGGAGGAGGCCCTGTGGCTATCTCTAGAAGTAAGAGGATATGCAGAATTACTGCTCAAGTGAAAAGAGTCTGTACCCAAAAGCTATCTGTCTCCAGAAGCCACCCTTCACCTGGCTGCCACGGCTCCTGCAAATTCTGAGTGCTCAGGTATGGACTAGCCCCTTCACCAGGTATGGGAAGACAGAGCCCTGAAAGAAAGGAGCAGAGCACCCCCACCCCACAAGCTGGCTGCAGTCCTCTGATCAGGCCACAACCCAATCAGCTGAGCCTCAAACCTCCCAACCTCCCTCCCTCACCTCTAATGTGAAAATCCTACTCTATCCTCCAAAGCTTCTCTTAAAGCCCAGCACCTCCACTTCCAAGTGGAGCCCACACTCCTCTGAGCACCTCACAGCACCAGGTACTCCCTGCTCTTATCCAGCACATCTCTTATCCAGCCCTGGAAAGATTCTGATTGGTTAAAAGTACGCACCCCTCCCAGCCCCGTCCACAGCTGCTCGGCTTGGAGGCTGGAGGTTCGGGGGCAGGGACCCGGACGTCCATCCTTAGCACTTGGCAGAGTCTGACACAGAGATGTGCTCTGTGGATATCTGTTGAACCAAATGGCGGAACAGCTGTGTAACACCTGTCCTTCTGGAAAGCTCCTGTTACTGCTCCAGCCATTGCCCGCTGAGTGCCAAACGCTGGTCTGATGTCATTGGGCTACAATGATGTATGTGTTAGGTTCCACAATTCCTAGCAACCCACCCAAGTCCCACCAAGAGACCATGACCTCCTCAAGGTACCAGTGACATCTGATTAATCTTTGCATACCCAGCACAAGATGCACGCATGAATGATGAATGAATGAATGCATTCCATGAACAGCAGTAAATTCATAACAACTGTTCTGAGACGCCGTCCATTTCTCTTTCTCCTTTGAATCCTACACATACAAGTCATCATGTGTGGCTTCTCCCACTCATTCAGCAAATGCTTATCAGGCACAAGAAATGTGACAGTGAGCAAGACAGAATGTTCCTGGTGGGCAGAGAGATGTTAAACAATCAAAAATGTCGACTTATCACAGCTATGGAGTGTGTGCCAGAGGATAAGTACAGGATGCTGTGGTCACTTCTAAATTCTCTCTGAGTTCATGAGTCACCCAAGTGGCCCCGTCCCATCATGTTTTATC
The DNA here is from genome assembly GCA_004027875.1 of Aplodontia rufa. Lineage (NCBI taxonomy): Eukaryota > Metazoa > Chordata > Mammalia > Rodentia > Aplodontiidae > Aplodontia > Aplodontia rufa. The sequence goes on from PVKS010009951.1 coordinate 10,108, forward strand.
CTGGTCACAGCACCCCAGCAGAGATGCCTGCCCCCACCCCCCACTCATTTCAGATGCAGAAAACAGATGACTCGTCCCCAACAGGAATGAAGGAGAGGCTGGGTGTGTGTGTATGTGTGTGTGCGCATGCGTGTGTGTGTACACACAAGTCTTTGCATTGCTTCATATAATCTTCCTCAAATGATTATCCCCCACTTCCCATGGGAGCCGTGGAAGATGCCAATTTCATGCTGATTCCGGATGCAAAGTCTGTTCCGTCTGACCTCATGGACTCCTGGGGGATGTGTAAAGACCTGTGAAATATGCAGAGCTCATAAATCAACTCTGGCTGGGTTTCTGCAAATGTTTTAGTTTGAAGGAGAGTCAGACGGCAATGACAAAGCCCCCAGGCATGACTACTTCTCCAGCCCCAACCCACCAGCCGCCTCCGCCAGCCGCCTCCGAGTCCGTGGACACCGGCTGCCTGGGGCAGGGCCCAGCTCTGGCTGTCCCCATCTCCCCTCTGGCACAGCTCCGAAAAGCAGGAGGGAAATGGGAGGTCAGTCCTTGACATCCTGTCTGCCGTCTGAGGCTCTCTGGAGAGAAGGAATCCTGTGAATGTCCTTTCCCTGCCAGCCCCCAAGGAGATGGCCCTGAGACCCTTCCCCAGGCATGCTGCTCTGCTTCCAAGTCACACACGAGCCTCAGTGACATGTGATGAAGACATAATGTGCCCTCTGGAGTCCTGTGAGGAGCTGGCCCTGGCTGGAGATGGACCCCTGGGAGCCAGTGTCATCCCTGGCAAGGAGCGAAGCGCTGGCTTAGAGGTGTGCACACCCCTCCCCAAGGCTGTGACCTTGGGAGAGGCCGGGGTGGGGGGGGTCTCTCTGCAAGTTCATCTGGCATCTTTTCCACCAGCCCCTCAGCTGGGCTGCACACAGTTCCTCTCCCCTCACTGTGTTAGTGGAGCCCAGCACATGCCACATGCCAGGCAGATGCACAGACCTTCTTGGTCATCACCCCCCAGCACCCAGCAGGCGGGAGAGGTCAAAAGGGTGCACTTTATGTGAAGGGTGGGAAACCGACAGAGGGAAGGAGTGAAGACCCCCTCATTTGCCTGGCTCAGGGGTACCCTTGTCCTCCTTCCATTCGCGCATTTGACCGCTGGACAGTCACTTACTGAGAACTCACTCTGCTGGGTTTGAACCCAGGTCCCGGGGCATGCCAGGCAAGCACTCCAACCACTGAGCCACCGCTCCAGTCCCGCATTCTTACCTCTTCATTTCATGCCCGAAAGCACAAATAGCTCCCAATGGCTGGGGTGGTGGCAGGGGTCCCCGATGCCCTGAGGCAGAGGAGAGCCACGGACAACATGCACAGAAACTGCAGATTTATGATCTGCGTGACCTGATTCCACAGCTCGCCAGGGACATTCTCAATGCACCAGAGCAAAAGGACGTTTGAAAAGAAGCCTGCAGCGCTGGGTCATGGCTCAGCGATATCGCGCTTGTCTTGAACGCGCAAGGACCCAGGTTCCAACCCCAGCACACGTACACAACTAGTGTCAGAGAAACAAAGGCCAGGTGGAAAACTAAATAAAGGCGATTCTCTTTCTCTCTCACTCTCCCTCTCTTTAAAAAAAGAAAAAAGAAATCTACAATGAAGCTTGACAGCAAAAGAGAGGAGCAAGTCTTGTCCTCCGCTCCAGCACCTTCAGAGGCTCGGCCCAAAGCCAGACACAGTGGCACACCTGTTAGTCCCAGCCCCTTGGCAGGTAGAGGCAGGGGGATCACCTGAGCCCAGGAGTCCAGGACCACCCTGGACAACATGGCAAAGTTCCTATCTTTAAAAAAATTTTATAAACAAAAGAGGAAGCATGGCCCCTCTTTAAGAAGCATCACAACATGCACCTCCTGCTAATTTAAATAGCATGTGGCTGCGTGGGCTGCTCCACACAGGTGCTGAAGGAAACCGGCCTCCTGTCCTCCAGAGGTCCTCTCTGCAGACCTGGTGGACCAGTGGAGGCAGGACAGCTGGCTCCTGTCCTCCAGAGGTCCTCTTTGCAGACCTGGTGGACCAGCGGAGACAGGACAGCTGGCCTCCTGTCCCCCAGAGGTCCTCTCTGCAGACCTGGTGGACCAGCGGAGGCAGGACAACTATCCTCCTGTCCTCCGGAGGTCCTCTTTGCAGACCTGGTGGACCAGCGGAGACAGGACAGCTGGCCTCCTGTCCCCCAGAGGTCCTCTCTGCAGACCTGGTGAACCAGCGGAGGCAGGACAGCTGTCCTCCTGTCCTCCAGAGGTCCTCTCTGCAGACCTGGTGGACCAGCGGAGACAGGACAGCTGGCCTCCTGTCCCCCAGAGGTCCTCTCTGCAGACCTGGTGGACCAGCGGAGACAGGACAGCTGGCCTCCTGTCCCCCAGAGGTCCTCTCTGCAGACCTGGTGGACCAGCGGAGGCAGAACTGGTATTTACATGTCCACATTCCGTCCCTCCTCTCACCATTGGCTTTTCACACACAAGTAGCTAATTCCAGAGTGGAGTATAATTCAAAGAAACAAATCAGACTGAGGCATACGAGACAAATGCCAAGAAAAACCTGTAGTTCATTGAGGAAAGTGCCTTGCTAGGCGCTGGGGAAGTGGCCTATCACACAAGGGCACCAAGGCACGTCCTCAGGCGGGGCGCCACCCAGCACGCGAGGCCCGTCAGTGCACCAGCCTCACCACCCACCAGTGCTGGTTACCAAAGCCCGCTCGAGTGGGAACGTCTGTGCCATGAATGCACAGCTGGCACGGTCCCAGCAGAAGAGGTCATGGAACAGATGGACTGAGCCATGTGGCCTCAGCAGCCCAGGTGAGAAGCAGCTAACAGAAAATCCAGACTGTCTGGACACATAAACCATGCCCCCTAATGACTGGGAAGATTTAAAATAGAAGAACATTCTGGAGTTGAAGGGGAACCTGAGAACCCATCTGGTCCGGGAATTTTGTATGCATGCCATGAACCTGTCTTGCAGACAGATGACGCCCATGAGGGACCCCCTTCCCCAGAATGATGCTTTCAATAGAGTAAAATGAAATTCACAGATTACAGATGAACCCACTGTACTGAAAGGCAATTATCAGGGCTGGAGCAGTGGCTCAGCAGCTAGACTGCTTGCCTGGGGTGCGTGAGGACCCGGGTTCAAACCCCAGCACCACATACACAACGAAGTGTTGGAAAAAGAACCAGGTGAAAAAAATAAATAAGACTGATTCTCTCTCTTTCTTTCTTCTTAAAAAAGAAGAAAAAGAGACAGTTATCAAAATATTTTAAAAAGCAAATGTGAGCTAGAGTACACATGTGTGTCTATACATACACAGAGATATATACATTTCTTTAGTGCATTCAGTCACAAGATTAGGCAGCAGATCTAATATTTTCTACAATTTTGAAGTAGCTATAAACATGAATGACATTTCAAACTAGTTCTTTATATATATATATAAAGAGAGAAGGACAGTGAGAGAGAGGGAGAGACCAAGAGAATGAATTTTTATTGAGTTTTTTCACATGCCTTTCGTTGCTCTGACACTTAGTTGTGTACGTGGTGCTGGGGTTTGAACTCATGGTGCTGGGGTTTGAACTTGCGTACTTGTGCATGCAACGCAAGCACCGTAACCACCGAGCCACCACTCCAGCCCCTTCAAACTAGTTCTAAGTAGCTGCCACAGCTGTAATGTGATAAGCAGATACCTACCTTCACAGTTCCTGCTAAGAGTTCTACAGCAGATGCCTACATAATAAACACATTAAATATCAGTTAGAAGTGAGTGGAAAACATGAAACCAGATCCCCTGATTTATACCTACAGACCCCAGATTAAGAACTCTAATACAATACTATGGTTTTTTGCTTTGGTTTTTGGTTTTGGCAAGTGAGGGTTGTTGTTGTTTGCTTATTTGTTTTTGATCCCGGGAATTGAACTCAGGATCACTTAACCGCTGAGCCACATCCCAGAACTTTTTTTTTTTTTTTTTTTTTGACAAGGGTCTCACTAAGTTGCTTAGGGTCTTACTACACTGCTGAAGCTCACTTTGAACTTGTGATCCTCCTGCCTCGGCCTCCCAAGCTGTTGGGATTACAGGCACATATGCCACTGGACTTGGTTTATTCTTGTTATACATAACACCACTTAGGCCAGAGAGGCCTAACTTTCTTAATGCCACACAGCTAAGAAGTAGCAAATCTAGAATCAAAGTCTAGTTTTTACAGATACCTTCTCTGTTCCCTTCAACACCCCAGCATGCTCCTTCAACTTAGGCTTTAAAATAATTCCTTTTGAGTATTTGCTTTTAAACAAAAGTAATACATTCTTCTAGAAAATTCAAGCAAAACAGGAACTACATTTAAAAGCAACACTCCTGCCTTTCTAATAATAGCCGGATGGACTAAGGCCCTGAGCTCTAAGTGCAATCCCTGACCAGCAGCATTGCATCACCTGGACCCCAGTCCTCTTGAGTGGAAACCTGCCTTTCCTGTTGGCTGACTTCCTCTGCTGTGGGCTCCTTGGAGCACAAACTGACCCCAACTGCTACCGCAACAGCCCAGCCCTCAACCCTCTGGAAGACTTTCAGCAGGGAAAGAACAGTGGAAGAACAGGAGCAGGGGTTCTAAGAGGCATAATAATGGAGTAGCAGCCATCAGAAGGGACAAGGGGATGTGAACTAATGAAAACGATAATTACAGGGACTCACTTAGGGAGCCCTTGTCACGAGCCTGCCTCCAGGTTAAACCATTTACACGCATCCCCCATTTAATTCTCAGAATAGGCCACGCAGGTTGGTGGTGTTACCCCGTTTACAGACTAAAACGTTGAGGCTCAGAGGGGGTAAACCACTTGCTTGCTACGCAGGCCCAGGACAGGGAAACCCTGGGTGGCGGCCACCCATGATCCAGCTGGCCAGTGCAAGCCCCTGCCTCAGCCTGGGGTCCCTGGGCCTGTTTGGCTGCCAAGCCCTCAACAGCTTAAAAACCAACCCCTTGGCTTCCCGCATTTTCCTCTGGGGTGAGCCTGAGCTTGGGTTTCAAGTTACAGCCTGGAAGCCTGCATAGAGCACAGAGAAACAGAGGCCAGCTCTTCCCTCCTCTGTGGGAACCGCAGACCCCCCCCCAACCCCATCCCCCGGGCCTGAGGCTTCTGCGTGAACTTGGCTTTGTCTTCTCCACTCAGAACAAATGCCACATTGGACCAACTTCCCATGGTCCAACTAAAATAAACCCAAGCTTTCCTGGCATCTGGAAGCAGATTCTGAGTGAAGTCTCCTCAGGGCTTTGGCGGCCTGCAAAGGTTGTAGGTCATTTTCAAGGTTTATAAGATGAATCTTTCCATCCTGTCATCGCAAGACCCTAGCGGCCTGTTCCATGAAACCTTCCAATTAACATCTCCTGGGTGCACCCCCTGTACACATGGAGCAAGGTTTGCTCCTGTGGTATCTGCAAGGTACGCATTGTTAGACCATTTTACAGATAAAGAAACAGAGCCCCAGGTCTCACAGGTAGGAAGCAACCAAACCAAGGTCAGACTCAAGACCTGATTTCCAAGTCCTAGCCCCCGGTGCCCTGGGAGCCTTCCCATCTCTGCCTTCTGTACCATCTTAGGAACTTAGAGCCACCTTGCATTGTACCAGATTTCCCTTCCTTGATCACAAGGCCTGGACAGAGCCCCTCAGCCATCCCTCTTTGTGCCTAGGCCAGAGCCTGGCACCAACGAGGCGTTGTGTGAATATCAGGTGACTGAATATTGGCTGCCTTTTCAGGAAAAATAACCCGAGAGAAAGCCTCAGACCAACTCAACCAACTTCCAAAAGGATCCGTGTGTGCTGCTCCCTGCCTGCTTGGACGCCCTGATCAACAGCAAACAACGGCAACCAATTTTCAGACCAGACACAAAAATCAAGTCATTACTTGAAATTCCACAAATGGCAGGAAGAACCCCCGTGGGCCCTGGTGCGACAGGCTCCAGCACAAGGCTGCTTTCTCAGCTAAAACTGCTCTCGAGCCTGACTGGGGGAGTGCTGGGCTTGCGCTGAGCCAAGTTGGTGAGCAAAGCCAGGACTGGAGTGTCCACCCAGAGAGACGACACGCCGAGTTCCAGAGACCAGCGGCAGCCACTCAGGGCCTGGCCCCCAGGTAGCAGTCCGGGGAGGAAGGCTCCTGGGTGGGGGCTCAAATCTGGGGTTCCCCGGGCACTCAGCACCAACACTGCGCTCCCCGCACCACCCTCCACCCGGGGGCCATGGGCTGGCTCGGAACTCTGAACTATGCGTGTATTGCATTTTGCTTTTGTCTGGGTCTTGGATGGTAGCACTTCCCTCCCACGGCCCTTTCCTCCTTGCCTGTCTGGCTCCCCAGTCAGAGAATCTGGTCACCAGATCTCCCCTGGGTCAAGAATCTGGGTGACACATTCCACCCAGCCCTGAGTCCCATCACCCCGGTAGCACTGAGCACCCCAGTGCTCAAATCAAGATACCAGTTTTCTTAATGATACAAAATGTTCTTGGCTCATGCGCTGAGATTCTTGGGTCACTATTTGCAAAGTAGTGACACAAATGACCCAGCTTTGCATCTAGGGGCACGGAGACTCAAGCCCCAGATCAAACTTTGTTCCAGAAGGAGAAGGGTCTGTCACCTCCAGAGTGGAACACAAGAGAGAAATCCAGACGGAAGCTTAGAGATATGGGAACCAGGGCCCTGCAGAACCTGCAGGAACGGCTCAGTCTACTGTAGACATGGTCAGGGAAGTCCTCCTGCAAGAGGTCTGGCATGCAGCACAAGTGAGCCAGGGCGAGAGGGCATCCTTCTGCTCCCTTGCGACAGGCTTGCTGATGCTACGTGAGAAGAAATCCAGCAAGAGCGAGGGCAGAGGTTCAAGGACCCTGCCTAGGAATGGCCCAAACCTCCCCACTGGACTGGACCAAGCTGCTAGGCCTGGCTCCAGTTCTCAGAAAAACAAAGAGATGAGGAAATAGGTTAAACGGGTCAGACACCCCCACAGGGGACCCTCAGCTAGATCTCCACCAACAACCCTGTGTCCTCAGCAAGTTCGCGGCAGGGGGACAGGCAGAGGGGACCACATCCAGAGACTTGGCCACAAGGACATCAGGAGACTTTGGGTCCAATTTGAACAAGGGTATTAGTGAGACAACCAGGGCATCCGCCCACCACCCGGAGGTTCAGTGATAAGAAGTGGCTCCTGCTGGCTTTCAGAGGTGGGACAAAAGGGATTGTGGGTTTGGAGGGAGTCTTTTTTCTTTTTTTAAATAAATAATCTTTACCTTATAGAGATGATTCTGAAATAGTTAAGATGGAATGATACTGTGTCTGGTATCTGCTTTAAATTAAAGCACTAAGTGGAAGGTAACGAAGAAAAGAAATTGTGCTTGTGACAATAACTACTGAAGTTGGGTATTAAATAGGTAAATGTTCATTATGTTCTTTCTACTTTTGTCCAGTTTCAATAGAAGAAAATTTTTCATTAAAAAAAAAAAAAGCCACCACCTTGCTGTTAATTCTGTCTCCGGTACTGACTCTCTGAGTGCCCTTGAACAAACTCTTACCTCACTGAGCCTCAGTTTCCTCAAGCAGAGCCTGCCTGATACACGTTCAGATCCTGGCTTGGCGGCGCACTCACTGTGTGACCTTATTCCGGTTTCTTAACTTCTCTGTGCTTTGGTTTCCCCTTGGTTACAGTTAGAATAAGGGTTCCACCTTGTAAGTTGATGTAAGTGCATTAATTCTAAAGGTCCTGGCGCACAAACACTATGCGTGTGTCCGGATCTTACTGGGGCTCTGCTAATGTTGTTTGTTATTTTTTGTTATGATAAAGAGAAGATTCCTCTGGAGATGCTCGCCTCTCCTAGAGCAAATAAATCTCCAGAAATGTTCAGTAGCTCAGCTGGCTCCCTGGGAAACACCAGTTCTCTTCCTCTGGGAGCCTGCCGGCCCTTCCCCCATCTCCCTTTCACTTCCTTGCCCCTGTCCAGCCAGTTCCCAGGCCTCCTCTCCCTGTCCCAGTTCCTGGAAGGAACAGCAGGTGGAAAGAACTTCCCTTCCCTTCCTCCTCCTGCCTTTACAATGCCCAGAGGGAGGCACTGAGGCTGGGTTGAAGCCCTCTGCAAATCAGGAAGCTGCAGGGTGGACTGAGGGAGTCAGAAAGAACTCGGACCACATAATGCTGAACTTTCTGGAAACAGATGGGCCTGGTGCCAGTCCTCGCCAGGCTTCCTAGATTGTATTCTTACAAAAGGGCCATTATGAAGGCTCTGCATCTCCCGTGTGACAGGTTCAGAGCCACAAATGGCACAACGTCACAGGGACCAGGCAATGAATAGGTTACCAGCCATGTTCTCATGGTCCAGGGCCTTAGAACCCTGGAAGGAGGTATGTGGGAGGCAGGGGGACATTCTGGGGGCCCCAGGGCAGACACAATTGTCTTCCCATGGCCACCTGCAGCACCTGCAAGGCCTCAAACGTCACCCCCTCCTTACCTCCGCATACGCACATGCAGGGGCTGATCACTTGGGCACAAGGCCCTTGTGTGACGTCCTGGAAGAGCAGCACCCACCCTGTCTAACTGTGCACTGCCTTCGGGATCTTCCCTCTTCCATGGATGGGAACGGTCCTATCACCCAGCTGGGAGTCAGGGCCGTGACTCCACCCTAACTTGCTGGTGTCCACGTGGCCTTCCCACTAAACGGAGAGACTGGCGTTAAAGGTTGTTAAAAAGTCCCTCCCAGAAAAGGGGAAACGTGGGAACTGAGATGAAGCAAGGCGCATTCCAGGCGTTTGTAAGTATGTCACTGTATATAGTATAGTTGTGTATATAAAAATGTTCTTCATAGCTATAAGAATTATGTCACTATATTTGGGTTTTTTAGGAAAAATATAGGACCCAGAAGAGAGGCAAGGGATCAGGGGATGGGAGGAGGGAGGTAGAGGGGTGTGGGGGGTGGGGTATTGATGAAATTGTATTGCCGTGTCGTGTGCATCTAGGAGTATGTGACAACAAATCCCATCGTTATGTACAACTAAAATGCACTCATAAAAAATTAATTTAAAAAGTCCCTCCCAGTTCAGATGGACGGTTGTTCTGCTGCGTGTGGGACCATCTTCTCCACCAACGCTGGAGGAGAGCTGGCGTGGCCGGGTCCCCAAGCTCTTGCCCTGTGTGGACTGGACTCCTCTCCCTCTCCACCCACGCCCACCCACGCCCACACACACCTGCCCCTGGAGCCCAGCACGGATGTGGAGTTTGGGTTCATATGCATTCAGTGTTCTCTGGTAGCCAGAAGGACACCTGTTTGCAAGGTCCTGAGTGTATTCAAACGGCCATGCATACGGGAGACATTGAACAATCATCAGCGCAGTCTCCCGCGGCTACAGCCCAATACCCCACAGCCCTGAAACCGACAAAAATCTCACGAAGTAGACTATGATCTCTCACACTTTGAGGGAATAGGGTGGAAATCTGAGAACTTCAATTCACATTTATTTTTATCACATTCTTTTACATTTTCTATTTCTTGCACGTGCTTCATAGTCCTCAAAACATGTGGTATAACAAGTATATATGCCATCTATAAATGAGCCTAGAAACAGGGATCCAGGGTCAAAAAGAGTTGGCAGATGGGGTGCATGGTCCAAGTTTGGAGCCCTGTTGACCACCTTCCAGAGCTGGAGACAGTTAGAAGGTTTTAGTTTGACCACAGCCAAAGGGACCAGGGAGGATCCGGATGTCTCCTCCAAGGCCACACTGACCAGCCCACCCAAGGCTCACTAGGGCTCATGCACACCCTTGCCAACTCCTCTGGGGCTCATGGCTTATGGTCCACTTCTCCCGAGTTCCCATCAGTGAGGCTCTTTGGCTCCACCCAGGGAACCCGCTTTCTCTCCAGAACAGCTGCAGTTGGCCCTCAAGACTTCCATAGTAGGAAAATGTGTTCCAGCCAACGTACTGAGGACGGAGCTCTGGCCCTTTCTAGACTTCTCTGCGATTCACTTTTTAAGGTTGAACAGACGTATTTGTTATTTAGTTGACAAAACATGAGCTTGCCCTTTAAATATGCAGGTGACAGACAGGAAGAAAGGAGGAAGGAGGTAAGGAAAGGAGGGAGGAAAGAGAAAGAAAGGAAAGAAGGAAAGAGAAAGAAAAAAGACACCAGCTCTCTGGAGAACCAAGCAGCAGGCTGAGCTCTGGAGGGAGAGGACCAGAGATGGGGGCACCTGGATGGCAGCTCCCACGGGCTACTCACCCACACACTGGTTGCTTTCATCCATCTGGTATCCAAAGCGGCACACGGGAGGCCTCGAGATCGTGGGGTAGTTTGACGCCGACATGGGCAGGGCGCCAGCCGCTGGGTATGGCCCCGAGTAGGGGGTGGAATAGGGGTTCGAGTAGGGTCCGCGGTACACCGGGTTTGTTCTGGGGATGCATAAATACCCGCCGTTTTGGTTGACACACATCATGTCTCCTCGGCAGGCCTCGGGGATGGTCCGGCATTCATCAATATCTGCAAAGGCCACAGAGAGGCCAGGTGTTAGTGGACCCCGCCCCGAGGCACACGGTCCTTTATCTCAGTTTCTGTTCTTGCTGTGCTGGGGACTGAACCCAGGGCGTCGCACGGCTAAGCATGTGTGCTCACAGCATGTGTTTCAGCACAGCTTTGTACCGAGTGATGCAAAGGAGCCCCACGCACCTCCCAGCTCGGCTCCTGCCAGCTCCTGGCTCTCCGCAGCCAGGGGCTCCCACTCGCTGGCTGAATCGAATCAAATCCTATCTCTACTGCACCCACAAAAACCTGGGCTGCCACCGTGTGCACACTTGGCTTTAAATGAACCCACATTCAAGACCCAAGCAAATGTACTTTTTAATTCTTACATGATAGAGAAAATGAAAATGCTCGTTTAACACAAAGAGAAGCTAATGGTAAAATCAAAATATGAGCAGTAGTGTTTATCTGTGGATGCAAAAACATGCCAAGTGTCTCGTCTGCACACATTACACTCTGAAACCGCAGGGATGAGCTGAAGAATTGGCCCCACTTCTCTTCCACATAACAGCTGGGCAGGGGAGAAGGAGATCTTTGTGTTAAGAATGACCAAGCTCAGGCTGGAGCGGTAGAGTGCTGGCCTGGCATGTGAGAGGACCTGGGTTCAAAGCCCAGCACCACACGCACAACTAAGTGTTGGAAAAACGAAACCCAGATGAAAAAATAAATAAAACTGACTCTGCTTTCTCTTTCTCACTCTTTCTTCCAATAAAAGAAGAACGACAGCCCAAGCTTGATGCTGGACGTGGTGGCGCATGCCTGTAATCCCAGTAACTGGGGTGGGGAGGGCTGGGGGGTGCTGAGGTTGGAGAATTTTAAATTTGAGGCCAAATTAAGCACATTAGTGGGGCTCTGTTGCAAACTGAAAAATAAAAAGGGCTAGGGATGTGGCTCAGAGGTAAAGCTTTGGTACTGGTTCAATCCCCAGTACCAAAAAAAAAAAAAAAAAAAAAAAAAAAAAAAAAAAAAAAAAAAGAAAGAAAGATAAGGCTTGGCTGAGAGCTTGTGACTGGCTGAGAAAGCCCAGCCTTTTTTAAGTCAGGTCACACTGTGCCAGCAAACAGGGCCACTTCCAGCCAGGCTGGTGCTCCGCTTGCTGTTCCAGGAAGGGGAGATGTGGGTTCTCTAAAATCAGCCTTCCTTGGGAGGAGACAGGAAAGGCCTGGACTCTGCCTGCACAGGCTGGGCCTGTCACCAGCTGTGGAATCCACTGCATGTGGGACCAGAGGCTGGGGGAACCCCTGGATTCCGCAGCCCGCCCCGATCAGTTGCCCCCTCCCACCTCAGCAAGGCGCAGTCCTGAGGCTCTGAATGAACATGCACTGCAGTTCAAAGGGTGGCCCCAGAAAGAAGGCTATGGCGTCCTCTTGACCCTCAGCACATCTGTAAGTCCAAGTATAAGCCTAGATTGCCCGGTGGAAGACTTTCTTCCTCCACCCCCATCCTTCTTCCCAGCCATCCATCTCCCCACTGGTTAGCTGATGTGAACTCAGGGAAGACCTAGGATTTGGCCCAAATCAAATATAATGAAAAGGCCAGACAAAATAAGGGGCTGTCTTATTCTCATACAGCCTGGGCCCCTTTCTACCTGGGCCTTGGCTTAAGCTGCTCCTTCCTCTGCAATGCCATTTCATAGATCCTACTCATCCTTCAAAACCCAATTCAAATGGACTCCATCACTCTTTATTGACCCTGGACATGAAGCACCAACTTCTCCTTTTTTCTGCAGGGGATGGGGGTGGGTGGGTGCCAGGATTGAACCCAGGGGTGCTTAACCCCTGAGCCACATCCCCAGCCCTTTTTATTTTTTTATTTTTGAGACAGGGTCTCACTAAAGTTGTTTACATCCTTACTAAGTTTCTGAGGCTAGCTTTAAGTTGCTTAGGGACTCGCTAAGTTGCTGAGGCTGGCTTTGAACTTGTGATCCTCCAGCCTCAGCCTCCTCTCCTGCTGGGATTACAGGAAGAGCCCTTGCACCCGGCTCTCCCCTTTTGCATGGTCCATTGCTTTTACCTCCACAACGTAATGACTTTACTCGACCAACCTGTCTCAATGCTCTCAGTGTCTAAGTCTCTCTCCCACTAGATGGTCTGCTAAGGGAATGCCCCCCTGGAAGGGTCTCTTCCTAATCCTTGGAACCTGGGAACATGTTAGGTTATGTGGCAAAAGGAAATTAAAGTATCCAGTGAAGTTCAGGTTGCTAATCAGCTAACCTGCAGATGGGGAGCTTATCCTGGGTTATCTGGGTGGGCCCAATGGAATCACATGAGTCCTTGAAAGAAGAAGAGGCAGGAGGATTGGTCAGAGAGATGCTTCAACCGAAAAGGCCACAGCATGAATGGCACTCAACTCAGAGGATACGGCCACCAGCCAGGGACAGCTTCTAGAAGTTACGAAGGCCCTCAGCTACCAGCCAGCAAGGAAATAATACCTCAGTCCTGCAACCACAAGCAAGTAAATTCTACCAACGACCTCAGGAGCAAGGAAATGGAGCCTCTCCTTGAGCCTGTGGCACTTAGATTGTAGCCTGGTGGACAGATGCCAGGCTTCTGACCTGTGGAACTCTAGATCATCAATTTGTGTAGTTTAAGGGTGGTGGTTCTCTCATTATGGCTGCCCTGGGACATGGATACAGAGGAAAAGCTCATGGAGGACAGGGCTCGATTCCTCAAGTTCTCAATGTGCCCAGCCCATGCTCAGCACCAAGAAGGCCACTAACAAAAGAGCATCAAGACCTCTACTATTGGGGCTGGAGCAGTGGCTCAGCATTTGGAGTGCTTGCCTATCATGCCCAAGGACCTGGGTTCAAACCCCAACACCACGTACATAACGAAGTGCCAGAGCAATGAAAGTCACAGGAAAGACTAAATAAAGTTGATTCTTTCTCTCCCTCTCTCTTAAAAAAAAAAAAGAAAAAGAAAAAGAAAAACTCTCCATTATTTCATATCACCCTGTTCTTCCATGGCAAGGCAAAAGGTTTGACAATAGCAAACAACAGCTGAGAAGGAAAGAGCCCTGCAATTGGGCTGCCACCAAATGTCCCCGCCCAGCAAGAGATCTGCAGTGGCTCCTACCTAAACACTGTCCCGTCTGGCGATCCAGGTCAAAGCCGTTGGTGCACTGTTGCTGCAGGAGAGAGGAGAAACAGACAGGTCATTCCACTTCTTCTTCCCTGCGGAAGTGGGAAAGCTGCGCTGCAGAACGTTTGGGAAATGGCGCAAAGAAGGCAGGCATTTGGCATACCAGCACCTGCATCACAATCACTTATTACGACTTTATTTTTAAAAACTTATAATCATTTTATACTTAGCATTGCCTTTTTTTTTTTTTTTTTTTGGTACTGGGGATTGAACTCAGGGATACGGTACCACTGAGCTACATCCCCAGTCCTTTCTATTTTTTATTTTGAGACAGGTCTTATTAAGTTGTTGAGGGTCTCACTAAGTTGCTGATACTAGCCTTGATCTTGCATTCCTGCCTCAGCCTCTGGGATTATAGGTGTGCACCTATAAACTCTCTGCACCATTACTTCATAACCCCCACTTTTAGCAGATGGTTACTGGGATTTTTAATGCTCGAGCGATGAAGAGCAGTGGGATACAGCAGGTCCCATGTTGTCCCTTTCCTGGAGATGGATCAAATGGTTTTTAAGGGCAATGACTCTTTCTTCAGGTGTTCTTTAAACTCTCCTTCCTGGAGCCCAGTAAAAATTATTTGTCCCCTGTGAAATCCTCTCCCTAAATCTCATGTCTGTACAGATAATAAAGGCTACATGGCAGATGTGATCAGTTTCAGAAGAGAAGAAGGCTTGGGGCAATTCCTCATTTCAGTCTCAGCAAAACAATTACACAAAGATGCTGAAAGAAATTCATCTCTATGGCCCTTGAGGGTTGTGAGTTTTATGTACAACTTGAGCTACAACTTTTTGCACTTTAAAGGAAAAAGGCATGGGGTAGACAGAGGGCCCTTCAGAAAGCCCCAGAGCCTGATATTTTATAGGAATAAACCCAGGTGAGAGATCTGCAGTGGCTCCTACCTAAGGCTCTGAGTGTGGGGCCTCCCATCCCCAGCCTTCCCTCCAGCTTCAGGGCTTGGGCTTCCCTGAGCTGCAGTTGATTTGTGGAGATGATGGATTTGGCCTACACTCTTGAAGAGGGCAAGGTGTCTTAGGGTCTCAGGACAAAGGAAACAGAAGAGCTAGGAGGCTGTGTCATAAAGCACAGGAGCCTGGTGCTGGAGGGGCTCAACCCTGCTGGTGGACCAGCTTCAAATCCTCACCTCCCAGCTGCATGACGTTTCTATGCCCCAGTTTCCCCATCGAGAAAACGGGAATGACTGCACCTATTTGTAAGTGGTTGTAAGATGAAATGTTTTAATGTATGAGAAGTACCTAAACCATACTGGACCACTACCTTCATCTGTGACCCTCAAGGCTGGATTAGAAAACTCCAAGGTCCTTTTGAGATCTAAAATTCTTTGTTCCTCTTCCTAAGACCCTCCTCAGCCCCAATGACTAAATATGCTTCAAATTCTTTTGAATGTGTGTGTGTGCGTGCGCGCGCGCATGTGTGCAAACCCAGGACCGCGTACATGTGAGGCATGTACTCTACCACTGAGCTACACAGCCAGCCCTGCTTCAAATTTTAACACGAAAGGGGAAAATACTGCCCTCCTCCCTTGCCAGAACACAGAGGGGCCATTCTGAGCTTCTGCCCACAGTTCTCAAAGGCTGACTCTCCTGGGTTCTTCCTGCCTGTGACTTCACAGAATACAAGATCCTCCAGCTTCTCCCAGCCGCTCACCCTGAGCCTAACCTCACCTGCCTGCTTCTCTTTCCTCTGGGGGGTCCCAGGACAAGGGTGCCCTCACAGGTTTGGAGCTGAATTACCCAACACTGCTTGTGGGGATGTTTGCCCAATCTCCATTCCTCACTTCACCTCCTCCAGGAGGGGATGCAAAAGTAGAGGCTCACAGACTCACAGGGCTATGGGCCTCCTGGGGTTAATCCTCCTGATACAGTATGCATATTGTAAGTTTTTTTAAGACACGTTGAGACTGCTGAGGAACACAAATGAGGCCGTGTGATCTGATTCTTGGATTGGGAGTCAGTTTCTAAGCTACAGTTTCATCACTGCCTCTTACCAACTACACCAACTGGGCCACTGGCAGCTTCTTGGAGCCCCAGCTATAGTCTACAACAAAGAGCTCTGATCAGGTCAACTCTAAAGTCCCTCCCTGCACTGCAATCCTAGGATGCAACCCAAGTTTTAAAATACATTTCTGGATAACTTAATAAAGAAAAATCTTACTTGTGCATTCCCAGGATTTGGAAGACAGAGAGCCAGAATGGTAACAGTGAGTATCCTGTGGAGGGAGAGAAATTGCATGTAAATCCTAAGGTACACGAGGTCTGGGGACTAGGGATCTCACCCTCCCATGCATCTATGACAGTGACTTCTCCGCGGTGCTCCTACGGGGGTGATAGGGCATACTCTGGAGAGCCCAAGGAGGTTCTGGATATCCTAACGATCCCAAACAGATTTCCTCTTCCACTGGCTTCATGTACTAGGAAAATGAATTGTATCTCGCTGTTATTGTGTGTGAGGTGCTGGATGGAACCCAGAGTCTCACTCTAAGCTACACCCCAGTCCCTAGGTCACACTTTCTTAATAGTTTTTTTTTTTTAAGAGAGAGTGAGAGAGAGAAAGAGAGAAACAATTTTTATTTAGTTTTTCATGTGGCTTTCATTGCTCCAAGACCTTGCTATATCCGTGGTGCTGGGGTTCGAACTCGCGTACTCACGCATGCCAGTCAAGGGCTGTAACTGCCAAGCCACTGCTCCAGCCCCTCTTAAAAGTTTTGATGCTAAAAATAAATAAATAAATAAGCCACTGACCATTTGCCTTTGGTCTCACCTCCTTCCTTGAGGAGACTCTGAGTTTTGAACATTTCTGTTCTGAAATGATTACAGTCATCAGCTGGGCTTGCAGACCATGAAAGGACAGGAAACTGGGAACTGGGGCCTTTGAGTTCCACTGGAGAAAGGGGTCACAGAAGTCACTTAACCAGAGCTTTGCAGCCTTGGTCCTCACACGTGAGAATGCCCCCAGGCCCCCAATGCCAGCTAAGAGAGGAGAATGCAGGAACTGCCACACCAGTGGGCCCTTAAAGAAAGGCAGCAGAAGGGGCTGAGAAATTATTGGTCAGGTCAGTGCTGCCACCCACATGCCATTAAACCTCTCTTTGCCTAACTGAAATCTGCCAATCTGGCCTTGCATCGCTTCCAAGCTTTTTTTTTTTCCTCCAGTGCTGGGGGTTGAGCCCAGAACCCCGGACTTTGCACATGCCAGGTAAGTGCCCTACTACTGAGCTACATTCCCAGTCCCCAAACTTTTTTCTGATAAAACTGTGGACACCAGTATGTTTTTAAAATGCTGTCTGTACCACTTCACACCCATTAAGATGGTTATTTTTAAAAATGGAAAATAGGGCTGGAGCAGTGGCTCAGCGATATTGCGCTTACCCAGCATGCGCAAGTACACAAGTTCAAACCTCAGCACCACGTACACAACGAAGTGTCAGTGTCAGAGCAACTAAAGCCACATGAAAAACTAAATAAAGTTGATTCTCTCTTTCTCTCTCTCTGTCGCTCTTTAAAACATAAAATAAAAACCTTTAAAACAGAAAATAACAAGAGTGGGCAAGGGTATGGGGAAATTGGAACCCTGCACACTGTTGGTGGGAATGGGAAAACAGCACAGTCCCTGGAGGAAAACAGTGTGACAGCCCCCCCTCCAATTAAACATAAAATCCCCACGTGATGCAGCAATTCTAGTCCTGGGTACACACCCAAGAGTAGGAGCTCAAACAGACATCTGCACACCCAGCAGCATGGTTCACGACAGCCAAAAGGTGGACACAGTTCAAATGCCCTTGGTGGATGAAGGGCGGCGTGTACGTACACACAAGGGAATATTATTCATACTTAAAAAGGAAGGAAATTCTGAAACACAATACAACACACACAAACCTTGGGGACATTAAGCAAAATACACCACTCATTCAGAAAAATACAAAATTGTAGAATTCCACTATTTGAGGTACCTAGAGTTGTCAAATTCACAGAAAGAAAGCATGGTGGCTGCCGGGGGCCAGGGGAAGGTGGAAATGGGAATTATTGTTTAATGGGTAGAGAGTCTCAGCTTGCAAGATGAAAAGAGTTTTGGGGACCGGTTGCACAGCACAGCGGAGGTACATAACCTACTGACCTGGGTCCTTAAAAATGGTTAAATGGAAAAAATACAAAACCTATACAAATGCACGGCTTTTTAAGTGCTATCAGTATTCAGTTCAACAGCGATTTGTCTGAGCAATTACTGCCTGCTGCAAGAACACTAGGCGGAGGAGCTATGAAACCATGACCCAATCACTCCCTGGGTGACCCAGCTGGGGAGCTGCAGGCATCAGTGTCTACATACTTTGGTAAGAGCAGGGATAGAAATACCCATTGAGTGCCTAGAGAGCCAGGCTGGAGAGGGGCGGGAAGGCCAGGGAAGACTTCCTGGACGGGGTGATCTTGAAGCCTTCTTCAATAGCACAGTGGACTTGGGACCTGGATTCGGTGACCTGTTACTGCCAATGTGCATCAATCACCACTTTGTAACCCCTCCCTTTACAGAATGCGTGTTGCTAGATCACAAAGCTCACCCACATCCATGACACACGGTTCATGTGAAGCAGAAACTCTGGACACTCAGACGGCCAGAGTCGAGGTGACATCCAGAAAGAACAGAGTCCTGATATGGTGCTAGGAGATGCAAGCCTGCTTCCTTCGTCTAGACTCCAATCCAAAAATGAAGACCCTGAGCAGCCACAAATCTTCATCTAAGCGCCTGTGCGAGCCAGGTTCTAGAACACTGGAGACAGCGCTGACCTTATAAACTGCACAGCCAAATCCTAGGGCTTTTTGATATTTGCAATGGCCAGATTTATATCTGGAAGGAATGAAAGAACAATAACAAATTTATTTTCCAGTCTGTATATTATGAATTTCAATGTTTTCCTGTTTCTTCACATGAAGTTTCCTTTCGGGTGGTTATAAAATCCTGTCTCGTTTATGTTGGAGACAGAACAGGCTGACTGCATGCAGTGAACTTCAAGAGCTGGTGGAAAAGGCTGCTAACCCCGCCTCTCCCCCACTCCTGCTCCCCATTCCCTCTGGCTGGAGGCAGCCTCAGGAAGGTCCAACACCAAGCCCAGCCTCCTAAAAGAGCCGCAGCTGGGTCCTGGGGGCCAAATAAGCTCCAGGCTGATGAAGAGGGTTTCCAAAATGAAACAGTACCCAAGCACCGCTGCTCCCACAGCATCACGGCTAGCTGCACCTTGTCATGAAAACCCTAGGAAATGCCAGAAATGAACTAACTACAGTTGATGCTGGAAACGGAAGAGGATTCATGCTCCAAACTGGTCCCTGGAACTTTCTAAATCAGGTGGGTCCACCCATTTTGTGCACCAGCCTAAACTATGAGGAAAACTGGGAGACCAACTGAGTATCAGGACTGCCAGTCATTGAAGTGCTGGTCCCCAATCCAGGATGACCTTGTTACAGCCTCATTTCCAGCGTACACACACACACACACACACAGAGTTAATTTATGCAAAGCCGCTATGTTTTCAAGAGAGCCAGATAAATACTCTGCAGATGTCATGTAGATAGAGTTCTGCAAGACTTAAGGATTACTTGACTGGAATTGCAATTTCCGCAAAGAACAACAAAATATTTGCTTACATGGATCTCTGTCTGTTGTCCCCACTTTTCATTGGCTCAAAACTTCTGGGTCCCATGCCCTTTGTGGATCCCACGCAGACATAGAGCAAGTTCAGACCGCGGTGTTCAGCCAGTCGGCTTACTCGTCCAATAGCCGCCGCAGCAAAGCAATTGCTAGTGAACTAGTAATCGCTCTCCCAAGTTTAAAAAATATATCTGATTTTTTTTAAAAACTGTGCACCAATTTGCCGCCCTTTCCGAAAAGAACGAAGAATTCAGAGCTGAGATTTTGCAGACCTCTCTCTGAGGCTGACTTCTGAAACTGTTTTTTTAAAAAATCCCCAATCCCAAACGAAGACTTCAAAATGGAAATTATAGAGGCGCAGCTTTTTATAATTAACGATATCATTGCATCACTGGCTAATGCCTTTTCCAATACCCTGACACAGCCGGAATCTCCGCCACAGCCATTTTCCACCCACCAGGTTTAGAGCGAGGTTTCCAGAGCCTGGAGAAAGTCGGGCGGCCAGAACCTACCTCTTAAATGCTGGCATGTCCGGGATGCGCGGGGAGAGGCGGCTGCGGAGAGAAGGAGCTCGCGGGCCCGCGGGACCTCGGCGGCGTGCTGCGCTCCGGCCTGCGCCGGGTTTCTCTCCGGAGGGGCCGAGCGCTGGTGCGGAGGGCGGCGGGACCGCCCGGGTGCTGCGCGCCACTGGAGAGCCCTCGGAGAGGCACCTGGTTTCGCTTAGCCCTCTTCAGTAATTCAGCATTAAACCAATTGCAGCAGGAATGTTAAAAATGAACACTTCATTTTCTAAGTATGTTAAACAATGCAAATGGGGCCTCGGTCTGGACACAGCTGGTTCAGATTACAGCGCTCACCAACTGGCGAGACTCCTCACAACAATCTTGGGGCGTCTGCCAGGGCCAAGTGCTCGGCGCTGGGAGGAGAGCCCGGTCCGGCCGCACTGGGCTGCGAGCGCCTCGGCTGCAGGCGATGGGCGGGCAAGTGCAGGGGCGCGGGCCCGGGGCGGGGGCGCCTCGGCTTCCCACCCGGGGCGGGGCGCGCGGGAGGGGCTGCGCGCGGGCTGCGTGGCACCGGGACCCGCGGGGAGCGACCGGCGCCGGGACCAGAGGGACGTGCGCTCGCCGTGCGCGCAGCTGCAGCGACTGGAAACGCACCGTCGACTGAGGATCAAGCCCAGGTTTGGGGCGAACGGCAGGCGACTCCCAATCCCCAGACGGAGGGGTGTGGAGCAGGAGGGGGTGCGGAAGAGGAGGAGGCTGGAATCGCGCCTTAAGGAGGGCACCCTTCCCTCCTGGTCCTGTCCCTTGATTCCCTCTAGCATTCTCCTGCTTCAATTAAAAAGTGTCCCTTGGCTTGAAGTGATTTTGACAAGTGGAAAGGTGTTTCGAGAAAACGCAGGGGCAAAAGCAGAAGGCTGAACGACAACCCACAAGTCCTTGCCAAGTCCTTTACACCACCATGTTGGTGGTCTCAAACTATTTTTCTTTCTTTCTTGGAGCTTTGGAACCCTTTTGTTAAATGAAATTGTCCCAAGGACACTAAGCTATGGAAGCCACAAGCGGACTGGACCCTGTGCAAGCGCTTGCCCATCTCCACCTACTCCTGGGCTCTGCAGAAGCCCTGCCTACAACTCAACAAGCACAGAGCTCCTCTCGCCTTGCCTCCACCCTGCGCTGGAGCAATCACCTCCACTTTATGGAAAGTGGGCATCATAGAGGTTAGGTAGCTCGCCGGTGGTGTCGGTGTATCCCTTAATAGGCTGGGCCTCCAGAGTCTGCACATTTAATTTACCCTTCTCAAAGCACATATTTGTTTTCTGTGTGTGAATTAAATGGAATCCCACTCTAAAAATGCACCACAACGAATAAGAACAGCAGAATATTGATATCTGTGGAAACCGAAAGTCCATTATGCCATTTACTGTTAGAAATTTCCAATAATAAAGCATGTTTTTAAAAAAAATACCCTTTATTTACAAGGTTGCCCATCCCTCCCATTGCTTAATAGCAAAAGATTATAAACAACCTAAGGCCCATTGATAAGGGACCAATAGAGTTAAAATAGGGACTTCCAAAAATAGACAATAAATATAAAGTGCAATTTTTTAAAAAAACTAGACACATAAAACTACAAACTGGCCAATTCCATTAATATAAGATTTGAAGTCAGTGCCTGGGAGGGTGCACAAGGAGCCATCTGGGTGCTGGTAATGTTCTAATTATCAGAAAGGGTGCTGCTTGCAGAGGACTTGAGGTTCATGAAGTCTTACGTGTTATAAAATTTATTTAAAAAAAAACTGAAGAGCACGCTGTTGCGGTGGCTCAGCAGTTTCGACACTTGCCTGGCATGTTCCAGGACGTGGGTTCAAACCGCAGCACCACCTACACAGCAAAGTGTCTGAAAGCCACATGAAAAACTAAATAAAATTGATTCTCTCTCCCCCTCTCTCTCTCTCACTGTCCCACTCCCTCTTAAAAAAATTTTTTTTAAAGATAATAAAAACTGAAGAAAGCTGGGGATGTAGCTCAATGGCAGAGTGCTTGTCTAGCATGTGCAAGACCCTAAGTTCAATCCCCAATACTGCAAAAAAGAGGAAAAAACAAACAACAGCAAAATAAAACCTGAAGAGCCTTTTTACGTGCTAATATTGAAGAATTTCCAATATATTTTGTAGGTCAAAACTGTAGAATATCGTGCAAGGCCCCGAGTTTGGTCCTCAGCCCTGAAAAAAAACTGTAGAATATCGATAACTTCAGAGAGATCAATCTAACATATTTAGTGCAAAAGTATAATACAAGTCTAATATATATATAAAAAATAAATAAAAGCATAATATAAGTGAAAAGGTAGGTGTAGAACTCTGTGTGAAGCATGCCACCATTTGGAAAAAAAAGATATGAAGTTCTTACTTGAATACATACAGAAAAGACAAGACACCCCCGAAAGACGCATAAGAAACAGTGCAACCGTCTCTGCCAGCTCAGGTCACAATGATTAATTGCCGTAGATGAGGTGGCTAAACATCAAACATGTATTTCTCAAGTTCTGGATGCAGGAAGTCTATGATCAGGGTGCCAGCACGGTCTGACTCTGGGGAGGGCCTTCTTCCTGCTTGCGGATGGCCTTCTCTTTGTGTCCCCACAAAATAGAAAGAGGGAACTGGGTGTGTGTGGGGGGGTGTCTTCCATAAGGACACTAATCCTCCCCAGGGCTGCACCCTCATGACCAAAGCACCTTCCAAAGCCCTGCCTGCTAATACCATCATGGTGGGGTTAGGATTTCAACATTTTGGAGGAATGTAAACATTCGGTCCAGAACAGCGTCCTAGGAAGGAAATTGGATGGGGAGCTGGGGAACAGATGGGAGAGGAAAATTTGCTTTTGGTTGGTTCACCTTTTGGTATAATTTGAATTTTGTATATGTACATTTATTGCCTGTTAAAAATATGAGATTAACTTATTTTACCCATATATTATGTTTATGTAGAGCTATTTGCTGAGGCAGGGAGAGTTTTAAATTACTGAGTCCACTTGTGTCACAGATTCCAACTTTTCTGCAGGTTAAGAAAGGGGAGAAAACAAATATGGCTGGGTTCTACATGAACACATCGAAGATCTTGAAATCAAAACTGCCCAGGGACCCATTTTATACCAGAGATTATTTCCATCTTAAAATGTGGGCTAGAAGGAGGGAGAAAATATGATTGCCATAGAAAACTTTGACCTGAGTCTTGCTTTTATCACTCACCAATTGGGTACCGTGGACAGGTCACTTCATCTCTCCCCATTTCAGTTTCCTCATCTGCAAAATGGAGAATATATCTATCTCTCAGGTGACCTTAGGAAGAAATCAAAGTTAGTTATCATCATTACGATTGTTGTGTTCAAATTCTCACACCTACACAACCTCCTTCAAAATTTCTTCACTAAATAGTAACTCATCCACTTCTAAAGACAAAAACACAACTTCAAAAAATAGCCCATCTTGGGGCTAGAGCAGTGGCTCAGTGGTTACAGTGCTGGCCCAGCATGTGTGAGGACATGGGTTTGAATCCCAGCACCATGTACACAACAAGTGTTGGAACAATAAAAGCCTCATGGAAAGCTAAATAAAATTGATTCTCTCTCTCTCTCTCTCTCTCCCCCTGATCCTATCTCTTAAAAAAAAATAAAAGTCCAGCTCAAATTGTCAAGTCTGTCATGAGCTGAACCCAAGTCAGCTTCCCTGTATGTCCTGCCTTCCATGGGTTCTAATCCTCCCCTCTGCAGCCACAGCCTCACCCTCTCCTACCTAACAAGCTTCCCATTCATGAAAACAATTCATGCTATTAAGTAGTTCCCCCACATCCATAGTTTTAGTTGCTCACTGTCAACCATAGTCCAAACATAGCAAATGGAAAAATTTAAAAATAATTCATAAGTTTTAAATTCCATGCTGTGGTCTGGAGCAGTGGCTCAGTGGCTAGAGCCGCTTGTCTGGCATGTGCGAGGACCCAAGTTTGAACCCCAACACCATGTACACAACTAAATGTAGGAGAAACAAAGGCCAGGTGGAAAAATAAATAAAATTGATCTCTCTTTCAAAAAATAAAAATGGAAAATAAATAAATAAACTGCATGCTTTTCTGAATGGTGTGATCAGATCTTGCCCTGTCCTGCTCCCTTTGTCCAATTGTTGGGTCAGTTTTTTAATCACTGTGACAAATCACCTGAGAAAATGACCGAAAGAAGGAAGACTTTATTTTGGCTCAGGGTTTCAGTTCACCAATGGCTGTCTCCGTTGTTTCTGGGCTGTGGTGAGACAGAACATCGTGGCAGAAGGGAAGGGTGGTGCACCGCTGTTTCCCGCACAGTGGATGGGAAGGAAAGAGAGACACAAGAGGGAGTCCCCAAGGACTCGCTCCCTTCAGCTTCCCACCTCCTATGCTATGAATCCATCAATGAATGAATCCACGGATGAGGTCCCAGCCCTTAGGATCCAATCAGTTCCCAAAAGCCCACCTCTGAACCCGGCTGCACTGGGGACCAAGCCTCCAACACATGCACACACAGCCACACACCAGCACATACCATCACACTAGCAAACACAGCCATACCGTCCGCCTACCTGTCCCTTAGTCACTTAGCCACCTTGGTTGTCAGCTCCACTGTCACAATATTACAGCGCTTCTGTAAAAGTAACCTTTATTTTAGCTGGGCATGGTGGCACAGTTCTGTAATCCCAGTGGCTTGGGAGGCTGAGGCAGCAGGATTCCAAGTTCAAAGCCAGCCTCAGCAATTTAGCAAGACCCTATGCAACTGAGTGAGATGCTGTCACAAAATAAAAAAAAATAAAGGGCTGGGGATGTGGTTCAGTGGTTAAGTGCCCCTGGGTTCAATCCTCAGTACCACACACAATAACAACAAAAGCATGTTATGTACAGCATCTCCTGCAGGTCTCTTTTTATTTTTAATTTTTTATTAAGGAGTTGAGTTATTGTAAATCATAAATGCATATAAAGTAGCAATATAATATACATTTGTTCTTAAGCCAGAATTTCTCCCACATTGCCCACACCCCAGTCTCTTGAATCTTCTATATTTCACCCCTACAAGTGATATAAATGCTTAGACTGTGAATTTTACAGAATTAAATGATTGCATAAGTATTATTTGGATTCTCGGAGGGGGGCAGGTAAAGAGTATGCTACATTGTTGATCGTCTCCTTAGACTCCCTCCATCTCCCATCCTCCCTTCCTATCCCCTCCCTCTACCCTATCCCCAAATGTCTATGGTTGCCCTAGATTACATGTTGCTAAGCCTTTGCTGGGTCTAGTACGTGAGTTGGCAACCTTTCACCCAAGCCTGGGTTTAGGTGCAGCCTCCGCATATGAATGAAAACATTCGACCCTTGACTCTGATGTTGGCTAACTTCGCTCAGCAGGATTTCTTCCACTGCCGTCCATTCACCTTCAAAGGCTGCCATATGGTTGTTTCTAATAGCTGAGCAGAACTCCATGGTATCTATTCCACAGTTTTTGGATCCACTCATCCAGCGAGGGGCATCTGGGTTGGTTCCTTTTTAACAAGAAAAGGGGGTTCCTTAGGCAGGACTTGCTGAAGGACCCTTGCTGGCTTCTAGAGAGCGCCACTTCCTTTTCCGGGTGTTTTTTGTGGTCACTGTTGTTTGTTTTTCAGTTCCAAAACAGGGCTCCCAACATCTGCCCCGCCTCACTCCATCAGAGTCAAATATAATCACAAATACAAAACGGAGCTGGGTAATTTTTTCAGAAAGGTTTGATAATGGCAAGCTAGTTGGGGCAGGGGTTTCACAAAATTAGGCATTTAATTACATATTTTGTTAATATTAAGTCATTAATTAGTGGTTTTTTTCTACCATCCAAAACTAATTCCATCACAATGTCTCTGTAGGAGCAAATGAGAAACACGGCAAAGGGCGTTTCTGAATGTTGATCTTGGTGCTGGGCTCTGCAGAGCCTCTTTGGTCTCCACGACAAACCCAGGAAATAGAGGAAATCCTTCAGTTTGCAGATGAAGAATCAGACGCTGAAGGATTGGGGCCACACAGATAATAAGCAGTCCAAACTCCAGCCCAAACGAAGCCCACCTGACCTTGGAGCCCTCGTTCTTTCCAGTTTACCCAGCTTTGCTTTGACTTACTATTTAACATGGCCATTGCCCTTCCTTAACCTTAACTTCCCAGGAACATTCCAGAACTCCATGGACCCTTCCATCATTGCCTTTTCTTTTTCTTAAATTCTTTTGTTTTTATTTTTATTTTTTAATTATCCAAACTTGACCCCAATCAGAAGACTAAAATGGCAGCCAACACCTGAGTTCTCGCTAGGCGGTGACTCCATTCCACCAGGCTCCCTTCCTGTTGCTTCCAATGCTCCCAGAGGCTCTCTCACCCTTCTCCTTGGTCAGATTATCAGGGAGCTCTTGTCTTAAATCTCCTAGTCTCACCCCCACAATCTCCTCAATTCCTCATCATTCACCCTAAATGATGACCCCTAAGATTCCCAGCGATCTCCTCATGGCCAAGCACAGTGGCCTTTTCTCCATCCCTATCTGTCCCTGAGTCTCAGAAGTATCTGATGGTGATGGCCACCGTCTTGCTTTCACCCATGCCTGGAAGTTGACCTGTTTTCCTCTCCATAATTCTGACTGCATTTTCTCCAATCCCTTTTGTTTCTCCTTCCAGCTAAGCAGAGTCCCCCGAAGTTCCATGTAGTCTCTCTGCTCTCCTGTCCTGAGAATAGCCACGGGTCCCCTAGCTTCAGCTGTCACCATTACACAGATAAGTCTGCAATAAATCCCTCTCACCATCCCTGACTTCTGTCTTGCTCTGTAGACCCATGTGTTTGACTCCTTGTGGAAAACAGCCCCAAATTTGCTTCCTTTCCTGACTTGGACACCAAACCCAAGTAATTAGTTCACTCCCTATAAACTAATAAAAAGGTCAAAACAATGACAACTCAATGCTGGTTTTTGTGTGAGGTACTTAGCAGTGGTGGTTGGATATTTAAACATTTTTTTTCCCCAAAATAGAAATAGCTCAATGGTGATATTTGATGATAAAATGATACATGGTCTTACCTTTTGGTTGGTAGGCTAGGTGGTCTGGGGCTGGTTGTATCAGCTCTGCCTCTTGGTGGAAATCATGGTGTTGACCTTCTCCACCTGATCCAAAATGGCTCTACTGCCAGCCCATATTTAGGAAACAGGACAGAAGGGGTCGGTGGCCACGCCCAGCAGCAAGGGAGGCTGGGAATTGTAGTTTGTGTTCTGAGAGGTCAAGTGTCTACTTACCTTAAAATCTGGAGTTCTCTTACTGTGAAAGCAGAGTTTGAACATCAGAGGACAAGCAGCAACCTCTGCCGAATCTCTAGAGGAGCCCAGTCGCCTCTTTTCGTCCATATGTATTTCTGTAGTGAAGATATTAGCTCTGTTATTTATGTTGCAAATATCTTCCTCAGTTTGCCTTTTCCCTTGTAATCTTGTTTATGGTGTTTTTGGAAATACATGCACCCTACATTTTTACTTATTTAGATGTCTTAACCCCACCCTTTATGTTCTCTGCCCTTCATTTAAGAATACAAATGGCCTTCCACATTTATGTTAAGCAGAGACTGACCTTTAAAACTAGATCCACAAAATCCCTTTGCTCCCAAGGTATTTCCTGGAAAAACAATTTGTATGTAAGGAACATTTGATCTCCCCAAAAGTCTAGTTAGTTAATGGCGAGACAGGCAGCTTACTATGGTACAAACAAAACAAAATAAAATAAAACCTCATAGGCTATATCTCAGGAGATGGTGTTTTAGTCCTCAAGATAACTCAAAATTGCTAGATGATCTTAAACAAAATAGTTTCTTTTTACCTTTAAATCTCAGGTCGGGGGCTCGAGCAGTGGCTTGGCAGTTATAGCGCTTGCCTGGCATGCACAAGTACACAGGTTCAAATCCCAGCACCCACGTACACAAACTAAGTGTCAGAGCAACAAAGGCCAATAAAAATTTATTCTCTCTCTCCCTCTCTCTCTCTCTCTCTCTCACTATCCTTCTCTCTTTAAAAAAAAAAATCTCAGGTCATCTGGAATGTATGTTGGTATAGAATATACAGAGAGTATTTACTTAATTTTTCTCTAAATGGTTAATCATTTGAAATACTATCACTAATCTAATAATGCTCATTTCTCTTAATTTAAAGGCAAATTTTATATGTACTATGAATACACTTATCTCTTGCTCATTGCTCTGTTAATTTGCCCATTCCTGTGCCAGGTCCAGTTTTATTTACTGCTACTTTAATATGTTGGTATCTGGTACATACATATGTAGTCCTTATTACTTTTTTTAAAGAATGCACTGGCTTGTATACAGGTATTTCTTCTTTAAAATGAAGTCTAGAATTATTTCACCAATTTCCAAACTAACACTATTAGAAATTGGGATTTTATTAAATTTTTAGTCCTTTGGAAATGATTACCATTTCTGAAGTCTCCTTCCAGGAATATGATATATCTCTACATGTATCTGAGCATAAAATTTCATGAATGCTTTTATACGGGGATCCATTCACTCATGAATTCAAATCTCAAGTGGTCAGTGTGGCTACCCATGAGCATATTGGGCTTTTAAAGGCAGATCAACTTGGGTTTGATTTGTCCCGTGTTACTATTGGTGAAACCCTGAGAAAATCCTTTAAGCTCATCGAGTCTCAATTTTCAGCTGTAAAATGGGACAAAACTATATATCGTAGTATTCTGAAGGAGATAATGCCTATACAGTACCTAGCAGGTACCAATGCATGTAAAAGTTAGGTCCCTTTCTCTCTTTTGAACCAAAAGACACTGATTAGTCAATAGTGCTGTTGTAGTGGTGGTGCACATCTATAATCCTAATGACTACGGAGGCTGAGGCAGAAGGATTGCAAGTTTGAGGCCAGCCTCAGCAATTTACTGAAACCCTCAAGCAACTTAGTGAGATCCTGTCTCAAAGTCAAAAAGGACTAGGGATGTAACAGGTCCTTGGGTTCAATCCCTAGTACAAAAAAAGAAATAAAAATTGTGCTAGTGGGTATGCACAGGCTAAGAGGCAAAACAAAGAGGTGCCCTACCAGTCTTGGAAATGTTAAAAGAAAGAAAAGAAAGAAAGAAAGAGAGAAAGAAAGAAAGAGAGAAAGAAAGAAAGAGAGAGAGAGGAAGAAAGAAAGAAGAAAGAAAGAAAAGAAAAGATGCTACTTGGAGAAGGAGACCGGGTCCTGAAATCACAATGTGACAACTGAGGCCTAGACAGACTAATTCGCCCAAGATTATACAATTGGAAGCAGAACCAGAATTAGAGCCCCAGTTTCCTAACTTTTGTTCCAGAATCCACCCCCGACCCCACTGCCACCATGACTTTTGGTCTTTAACTGTAGCTTTTATTTCTATTTATTTATTTTTTGCTGCTGGGAGTAGAACCAGAGCCTTACCCAAGCTGAGCATGTGCTCTGCCACTGAGCCGTACCCCAGTCCTTTGATTGTACTTTAATCTCACCAGCTTATTTCAGGATGTCACGTTTTCTGCACATGCCTGGAATTTCCAGGGAAGTCAGGAAATCATGAAATGACCTGGAGACCGGGGCTTTTCTGATGGCTTTTTACTGACTGATTTCAACATAAAGCTGTGTGTAAAACTTGGCATCTGTACCACAAGTGAAGAAAACATCATGGAACCCCAGAGTTGAACTCAAGGAATTTCTAATGGTATTTTTTTTATTTGCTATCTCTGTTTTGGTCTTGTCTAATTGTTTTTTCTGACATTTAATATGAAGTTTGGATCAAACCTAATATATAACTTAACTATAAAATGGTGTGATATTCAAATTGCCTCATTTTCTATTTATAATCAGTATAAAACAGACCATGAGTGACTCCCAGATTCTTGAATTTGCCAGCTTGGTGGAACCAACCCTCTCTTGCTGGAGAGGGATATTGTTTTATCATGTGCATGTATGAATATGTAACAACAAATTCCATCATTATGTACACCTATAATGCACCAATAAAAATATGAAGGAAAAAACCAATCTTCTAAAAAAAAACCCAATATGCTGTTTTTAATTTTGCCAAATAAAAATTAAATGTATATGGCAACTATTATATAGCACATCACTGTATTTCATGAAAGAACTTTTAACACCAAATGGGACCCCAACACAGCATCTCATAACTTGTGTGTTTGGACTTCTACAACATTCCTGTGCTTACTTTTCTCCTTTTGGTGGGCTGGTGAAAACCATCACAGACCTGCCTGAACTGCTGCTGGGGCGTAAATTTCAGAACAGCGGTGAATTCTGTTCTCCCATGTGTGGCCTCTTCTCCAGCGTATTCTTCTCCCAGCCATCGGCTATCTCGACCACTTCCATTGTGCCTCTTGTTGACTTCCTAGCTGTTCTTGCAGTCAGAATGCAGTGTGAGAGGGCTTACCAAGTCAGTGTGCCGCGGAATCTGCTGAGACACATGTTAAAATTCAAGTCCTGCTCTAGAGATTTGATCCTCTAGTTACAGGGGGTCTAACCAAGAAATCTGCATTTTAATAAATATTCCTGTTGATTCTGATGAGAAATTACTACTTTCTGAGCAGCTCTGACATTTTATGCAGCTACTAAGTTCTGCTCATATAAGGTTTTTCTCCTGACCGTTCTTGCCTAAAAGTATTAAGCTTGAATCAAGTCTGTAGACCCGCAATGCCCAATGGATCTTCCTGCCGAATGGAAATATTCTATATATCTTTGCTATCCAATGTGTCAGTGACTACCCACATGTAGGTATGGAGCACTTGGAATGTGGCTTGTGTTACCAAGGAGCTGAATTTTTATTTAAATTTCACTAATTTAATTTTTACATATAAATAGCCACCTGAGACTGGGGGCTTTCATATTGTCCAACATGGGTCTAGCTCTGAATTGACTACCAGTTTGCAAGAAATACAGAGAAGAAAAAAATAACAAGACCCAAGAGGAAGAATCAATCAGAGAGAGGGAGGTTGGGAGGGAAAGAAGAAGAGAGAGAGAGACAGAGAGAGACAGAGAGAGAGAGCAAACCTATATCAATCAGAATCTGTCTGGGAAAAAATAGTCTGTACCAGGTTGTTTGACAGAGGAATTAATGCAGGGAACTAGTTTGAAAAGTGTTGAAAGAGCTGGAAATTCCAAATGGAATGTTGAGGCAACCAGAGATAAGCTACATCAGGAAGCCATTATTTCTGCTAGGGCTGGGGGAACAAAGGAGATTATGTTACCAGAACTTAGGAGCTGAGGCTTTTAGAATTGAAATTATGGTGGACTTGCCTGGAGCAAGTCCGTGCTACGAAAGTGACGCAGACAGCAGGAATAAATACCTGGGCTCCCACCCCACTCAACCACCACCAGCACCATCCTTCAAGCTCTCAGAAGAGCTTCCCCTTAGCTGAACTCAACAGCCAATTGTCCAGGGAGACTGAAGAGCAGAGTTTGCACCGCCCCAGCTGGGCAAGGAAGGACGTGGCAGTGAACTGGCACAGACACATAAGCAAATGCCATGTTCGCACCCTGACTTGAATCACCCAAGTGTGTGATGATACCTTTGATACAATCAATCAGAAAATCTGAATATGCATTGGGTGTTAGATAATAAGAAGGAATGATTAATTTTCTAAGGACTGATCTTTTCCAATGTATCTTATGAGTTAGAAAGGCATACTAAAAAATAGTGGGGGATAAATGAAGTGAGATTGGCAAAACCGCATTGTGTCAAACCTCGATTATTATGGGTTTAAGGGAGTCCAGTTTAGTTCTTTCTAGTCTTCTGTTTGTTAAGGAAGTTCAAAAAGCCAATGTGTTCTACACTGCTAGCAATCCGAGAAACGCAAATCAAAGCTACGTTAAGATTTCACCTCACTCCACCAGAATGGCACGGATGAAGATTAGGAGCAATAACAGATGTGAGGCGCGGTGGGGAGATAGGAACACTAGCACACTGTTGCTGGGACTGCAAACTAGTACAGCCACTCTGGAAAGCAGTGTGGAGACTCCTCAAAAAACTAGGGCTGGAACCACCTTAGGACCCAGCTATCCCACTCCTGGGTGTTTTCCCAGAGGAGTTAGAATCAGCACATTACAGTAACACAGCTACATCAATGTTCATAGCAGCTCGATTTACAATAGCTAAATTATGGAACCAACCCAGATGCCGTTCACTGGATGAACAGATCCAAAAACTGTGGTATATATGTATACAATGGAATTCTATTCAACTATTCGAAAGAGCGATATCATGGCTTTTGCAGGTAAATGGATGGAAATGGAAGAAATCACATGGAGTGAAATAAGCTAAATACCAAGACTTAAGGGTTGAAGTTTTCTCTCATATGTGGAAGCTAGAGTAAGACCTAGAATAGGATGGAAGTCAAGTTTACTTAATAGATCCACCAAATTCAAAGTAACACATAATCTGGGGGAACTATAGTTATGAAGGTGGGGAGGAAAAGGGGGAGATGTTCAGGGGAGGGAAAAAGAGGTCATCAATACTGCAGAGTTCAATTGACTCCCATGAGAAGCCAAATTATACCCAGGCAGGCGTATAAATCTAGACATTTCAAAAATTAATTTCCATGTTTATAGCCATTTATATCTGTCACATGGGGGAATTACAGAGGAGAAAAGAGATTGAGTTTAAGTTACTTTGTCATTATGTATCCATATACGAATGCATAGCAACGAATCCCTTCAATACCTAAGACTATGTTGAACTAATAAAAAAGGAAAACAATTGTATAAAAAAATTTAAAATGAATTGCTTGGTTTCTTTTAATTTTTTACTTCATGTGTGATAAAAGTATGGTTTTTCCTTTATTCTCCCTCCTCTCTCCTTGACCCTTTCTTCTTTTCTTCTGTCAGTCATATTCATGGGCATTCGGTGGATTTTTGTTGGTTTGTTAATCTATAGATATCATCCCCAATTACCCCTTGTGGGATTGTTCTAAGGGACATCCTATTCTAAAATGTCAAAACTGAAGTTGCAGTGTGAATTGGCTTAGGATAAGAAATTATTAAAAGGATGACCAAGATTTTAATTTTAATGTCAACTCTTTTTGCATCTACAAGGAGACACTTGTCTTAAAATGCACCTGTGCTGGGCAAAAGACTTGCTAGGGCCATGAAGTGTGGAAATTTATGACATCTGAGCAGCTTTCTAAACCCAGGAAAACAAATTTTGGGGCAGAATTCAGGAAGCAGAGAGGATCAGAGTATGAAACTACCCGGGTTCAACCCAGGAGGTGAGGGTCCAGAGTCTCGAACCATGATTGATTCTCCAGCTGAGGGAGAATCAGCAGGTCCACCTCCCAGCAGCATCCACCATGGCTGGGAAGTGAGAGGAGGCTAAGATGTGGACTGGTGGACCCTGCTTCCTGCTGCCCATGATTTTTGCTCATGCGGGTGCACAGGATCCAGCACCTTCCTGGAGCAGCGGTGGACGTTGCTTGACTTAGAAACTTACCTCAGCATACAGATGTAAAATTCTGAAACCCGAGGCCCATGACACACCACCTAGAACAGGGTCTGGGATTGGTCAAGGCCCCCAACACCCTCCTGGTCTGAAGTCATGTGTGTTAGCTTTCCACTACTGTGACCAAAATGCCTGACGCTAACAAATTGAAGCAGGAAAGATTAATTTTGGTTCACCATTTCAGAGGTATCAGATCTTAGTCTACTGGCTCCACTGCTCTGGGCCTAACACATCATGGTGGAAGGACATGGCAGAAGAAAGCTGTTCACCTGGTGGCAGCAGGGGAGCCGAGGGAGGTGGAGGACAAGATCCAGTTAGTGCCCAAAGGCACACACCCAGTGACCTACTTCCGGCAGCCATGCTCCACCCGCCTACAGTCTCCATCCAGTGGTCCTTTTAAATGACCAATCCAGCAAGTGGATTAATCCACTGATAAGATTAGAGCCCTCAGAATCAAATCACTTCCTAAAAACCCTGCCTGTGGACGCTGCTGCCTTGCTTCCAACACATGAGCTTCTGGAGGACTCCAGATCCAGACCACAACACCATGCAACCTTCTTCTGTGTGTCGAGATAGAGGTGAAATTTCAGCCACGACAATCCCGGAGAGTTCAGGAATGGGAGAAGGACACATTATTCGATCATCTATATTCTTCACAAAGAGTAACAAGAAGATCAATTCCTTCTCTGGCGTGGTTTTAAGATATGCTAGTGTGGGGCTGGAGCGGGGGCTCAGCAGTTATAGCGCTTGCCTGGCATTTGCAAGGAATCGGATTCGAATCCCAGCACCACGTACACAACGAAGTGTCAGAGCAAAGAAACCAACATGAAAAACTAAATAAAACTGATCCTCTCTTTCTCATTGTCCCTCTTTCTCTAAAAAATAAATGAAATTGCCTTTTAAATATATATATATGCTGGTGCAGGGGGAAAAAAGGAAGTAGATGGGGTGCGAAATGAAACAAGAACTGATAAACTGAAGCTGATAGCTGTTGAAGCTGGCAGTGGGCATGTGGCTTTATTGTCACCCCACTTTAGTGTCTTATGTTCAAAGTTTTTCTTTAATAAAATGCGTTTCAAAAGTCTTTAGACAATTAGGTGTATTGCAATTTGATAAAGCTGAGTACTGAGTACACAGTGTTTGGTATCCTCTTCTGTTTTCTTTGGACATGCTTTAATACTCGTATGGCAAATCCTGCTTTGAAGTATTTGTGGGCCAAATCCAAATCTAAGCCCTGTTTCTTTGACTGCTTTTTCCCGAGTAGAGGCCACACTGTCTTCGTTGCATATTTCCAGTTGAAAATTGTTGAACACCAACTTTGACTCCCATGTGTTTTTTTTATTAGTTTTAGCTTGATTTTTATTCTCTACACTGTTCATTTTGCTCCCCACAGGAAAGGGTATCTGCTGCTGTTTCTGCTCAGTTACATCCTTATTTTTAATTTTTAGTCCAGTTTCCCAGGGTCACCCCGGTGTCCATTGGTGGTCAGGAGTCTGTGCTGGCTCCACACCTGGAGTTCCATCTTCTGTCCATCACGGGTCTGAGCACAGGTGGCAGCTCCCTAAATGGCCAGCTCACGTGGGCCTCGGCTTTCCCTTCCCACGTCCTGGTGTCTCCTGCATCCCCTGTTAGCCAGGGGCCTTCTGTGACTTGTTCCAGGGTCTCTGTTCAATTCCTGCTGGTCCACCACTGCTTTCACCATTTGTCCTTCAGAGTTGGCCACTACTGACAAAGTCATGAGCTTTGTGCTGTGTCACCCCACCTCCGAGTCTACCCCACCAGGCAACATCGCGGCTGGTTTTCAAGATTCTGCTCCGTGCTAGAAAAACCTGGAGGTTTGAGGCTGGCTGTGGGATTCAATAGTTCTTACCTGAAGCTCTAGAAGCTGCCTTTGGCATATTTTCAGAACCTTCAACCTAAAATTTGACAATTTTAGGTGTACACGCTTTTAGCAGAGAAGCTGGTTGACCTCTTCATAATTCATGGCCAAATTCCCTCCTAACACACACGAAAGAATAACAGCAGGACTAAAATTTCTTTTCAGCAAGTAAAACCAATATCCAGAGGGGCGGGGTAGTGAAAAAGACTCAGAAAAAGAAGAGTCATTTTCGCCAGTGGAAGTTCTGCGGAGTTCATGTTGACCATCATCAATACTTCCCAACATAAGAGCGACCCAGCTGCTGAGCACAATTCCAAAAAGAATAAGAGGTGAATGCAAAGGACCACTCCATAGTGTTTGCATGTGGCCTGAAAACCTTAAAATGATTCAAAATAGTCCACATACGCTTTTTTCTTTTTTTTTTTCAAGAGAGGGACAGTGAGAGACAGAGAGAGAGAATCAATTTTATTTAGTTTTTCATGTGGCTTTCACTGCTCCGACACTTTGTTGTCTCCGTGGTGCTGGGGTTCGAATCTGCACCCTCACGCATGCCAGGCAAGTGCCGCAACCACTGAGCCACTGCTCCAGCCCCTCCATGTAGGTTTCAAAAAATAAAAAAAAAGATATTTCTGGAACCTAGAAATGATGACTTTATCAACCAGCATCTCTTTAATCAAGGAGTGGGCCCTAAAGCATCTTTGGAAACGGGATGAATGAGTTAACTCAGAAGGTGCCATGGTTTCTTCACCCCTGTGCCTGGGCTGCGAAGGAAGCCTGGAGCAACTTTCTATTGCTTTGCTTCTAATTCTTTAAGTCCTGTTTCCTCCCTTCCCCAGCCGGGAGGTGCAGGCTTCAGCACACTCATTTACACACAGATCAGGAAGGCTTGAGCCCGTGGTCTCTGTGTGAGCAAAACTCACAGTATAATATCCTTCAGCAGCTACATTCTTTGGATGAAAAAAAAATGTGCCTTACATTTTAAGAGTCCTAGGATACCTAGGTAACTGCTTCAACAAACACTACCAAATTCACAATGGAGTATTTTCAAATTACTGAGATTTAATTTTTAAGGTCCAAAAATAGTTCATGGAAGTCAAAGAATGTTGGAGCTGAAAAAAGTTACTTGCCTAAAAATGTCACAGCTGAAGATTATCACCATTAAAATATCATTTCAGTGCAAATTATTAATCTCTTGACCCCAGAAGGGTTAAAGGACCAACACACAGGAAGTGTCCATTTTAAGTGTCAAGGGAGAAAAGCAGCTAAGATGCAACTATTTGCCTTTTGTGATCCATTTATTAACATTTTTGAATTTTTATTTTTGGGACAAATATTTTCTGCAGTTACAGGGGGTTACTAATTTACAGGATGCACTAAATTTTAATAACAACATGTTGTAAAACCATTGGTGATATGATTATTCACATGACCTAAGTCCCAAGGATGGGAGGACAAGGTTCAGGTTAATACCATTTTGTATTCCACTAAACTGGTCTGAGGACAACCACCATGCTAGCTTGCTTCCTTCAAGATGTGCTTACCCCCACACCCCCTCTCTCTTCTGCCTGCCAGGCCTGAGTCAGGGCCCTCCAGCATTTGGCATGTGTCCCCAAGAACATTGCTTACACTTCTTCAGTAATCGGGACATGCATCAGTCTCTCCCATATCACGGTGGATTTCTCAAGCTTCAGACCCTGCTCCCTCTTTTCCCGCAGGCAAGCCGGACCTCCAAACTCGAGGAAAATTCCTGCAACTTCCCTTCAGCCAAATCCACCTATTTTCACCTCCCCTCCCTTGCACTGCTCCTTGTCCCAGTGAAGGATGCTTCCTACCTAAGCCAGGTCTCTTCGCCTGTGTCCTGCTTCCACCTGTTCCCGAGTCTCAGCACACTTCTGTCTGCTCGTCAGCCCCCCATCTAAAGGACACCATTCTGCCAGCATTTATGCGAGCTCTTCGTCTCTCTTAAACGACTGTCTATCCACCCCACCCTGCGCTGCTGAGCAATGGCCCCTGCACCCTCAGCAGTTGCCTGCACACCCACTCAACAACACGGCTTTCCTCCCGCCATTCCACCACCTGCTCTAGCCAAAGCCAACAACCGTGTTCGGGCCCCTAAATCAAGTCATCTCAGAATCCTGACGGTGCTTTTGATTTCCCCTTGCCTTTAGAGATGGCCCAGGGCTTCAGCCCTGACATTTTATCCGCTCTTGGGCAGTGATCCCAGCTTCTACTGTAAAGAACTATGGACCTTCGTAAGCACTTCCACAAGCGTGACAGTTACTCGTTTAAGATGGAAGAGAGAATTTGTCACTGGATCCTTATAACCCCACGAGGATTACTAGGTAGGTATTCTCTCAATTCAAAGATGAGAAAAATGAGGACCACCATCATAGTTTTGATAAGGTCATATACACACGGTCAAATCACGACTCTAGCCCATCTGTCAACTTAAAAACCCATGTTCTTTTCAATATTGTCCTTGTAAATTTTTTTTTTTTTAAAGAGAGGGACAGTGAGAGGGAGAGAGAAAGAACCAATTTTATTTAGTTTTTCATGTGGCTTTCGTTGCTCCAATACTTCATTGTGTATGTGGGTGCTGGAGTTCAAACCCGTGTCTTTGCACATTCCAAGCAAGCGTCGTAACCACTAAGCCACCACTCCACCTTCAAGAGTTAAGATATTAAAGTCCCACATTTAAGAAAAAATGAAGATATACTGATGATCTTGGAGTTAAGATCAAGAGGCCGATGATGCTAATACCACCTGTGCCTGCTAAAACCTCTCAGGCCCATTCTCGTGCATAATCTGCAGAATCCAAATTGTTCATACTTTAAATGTCCAAGGCTCAAATAGAATGCCAACAGCAGACATCCGGGGAGCACTTGGAGGTTTGCTGCGGTAGTTCATCAACGGCAGACATAAACAACATGTGCAAGTCATTCCTCCCCCGTCTGAAGAAGGAGTCAGCAGCTGTGTGCTAAAGTTTTTTTTACTGTGGATGAAGACATTGCCAACTTATATGTATCATTTTTATTTGGAGTCTTTTTTCTTTTTGCCTTGCTCCTGAGCAATTAAAAAGTGCATTAAATTTAGGTCTATACAACAAACTAATCTTCAGGTTGGGCTGGAAATTTCTCACATTTAGATATTTCCCTATAAACAAGGGACAACTTATAAATTTTAAATAATGAATCCTTAATAAATTAAAGACTGGCAAATAATCACAAATGTCAGAACATTATCATATCCCTCCACAGGATTATATAAAATAAATATCACTAACTTATTTGTTATTTACAAAATTAAAGATAAATTTTTGTTGACAGTTGTTTTAAGTACTTTGATATTTGAAAAACTTCATCAGTTTTAAAAATCAAGTTCATAATGCTTCCCCATTTGGGGCACTTTCTAAGTGGCTCACCAGTGCCCTGGTCGCTGAAGACAGCCCATTTTTTTTCCTCTCCCACTCATTAACTGAGTCTCTCTTCCCCTTGCAATTAACCATTAACCATTAAAAACATTAAAAGAAACTGAAGGCTTTATTTAATATTTTAACTGACTAGGGGCAAGAAAGCCATTCCTTCTTTCCAGTGGTTTTGGTGGGATTTTTTTTCCCCTTTAAAAACAAACAAGAGGGCTGGAGCAGTGGCTCAGCGGTTACGGTGCTTGCCTGGCATGCACAAGGACCTGGGTTTGAACCCCAGCACCATGTACACAATGAAGTATCAGAGCAACCAAAGCCACATGAAAAACTAAAATAAAATTCTCTCTCTGTCCTTCTGTCTTAAAAAAAAAAAAAACAAAATAAAAAAAATAAAAACAAACAATTATGAACTGAAATTTAAAAGAACAAACAAAAAATCCAACCATGAGATACAGTATTAACTAAAATCAAATTCCATGGCTGGGTAAATTTTCTACTATAGTATTAGGAATGTAAAAAACTCGCAGCTAAGGCGAAATTCAACCACAAATTCTACTGAGTTTATAAAGAAATAAACAGTAAAATTACTGTAGTTAAAATATTGCTGTAAGCATACTGTTAGCAGGGTCCCACTGCTAACATTAGAATTCTATGCTTCATCCCTGCCTGGTTGCTAAGACGATTCCTTGAGCAGATGGTTCATCTCTGACACAACTTAGTTTCAGAAAAGTCGATGAGTTATGTCTGGTTTAGATCAGCACACATGGTGTGCAGCGCAGTCAGCTCTGATTTCAATGACACAGCAAAACGTTAGGTACTACTGCTTTCAGACAAGGTCACTTGAACAGAACCATGCAATCTCATGTTCTGCAATGTTTGGATGTGCCATCTACCAACAAGAGTTTTCAAACTTAAGTTAAACTACAGGGTGAGGGAGGAAGGGGTGTTTTGGTCAAGGAGGGAAACATGCAGAATGTCATAGAAGGCATTTCAAATATGAGCACACTTAAATACTACTTAAATACCCAGTGTGCATCTCCTTTTCAAAATAAAACTTCATGTTCCATTTGTTCAAAATGAAGGACTATGTATTTTTTTAAGCTTAGAAACAATAGAATTTCAGTTGCTCCACACTGAAATGAAACAGGATAGCCAGTGTCTTTTTAAGAAGTATATAAAAATCTATAGAAATAGATGGTCCTCAACTTCAGATGGATCAACTTATGATTTTCCAATTTTATGATGGTGCACAAAAGTGATACACATTCAGCAGAAATCATACTTTATTTAGGTTTTGAATTTTCATGCTTTCCCCAGGTGAGAAATATGTGGTTCAATTCCCTCTCTCTCTCTCTCCTCTCTCTCGATGCTAGCCAGCAGCAGTGAGTGGCAGCTTCCAGAATCACAAGAACAATCAGCAGACTACAGGGTACCATGCTGCTGGGCATGGAGAGCTTAGGCTGCTGTAAGTGCATTTAAGATGTTTTTAACTTACAGAGGGGTTACAGCATATGATGCTGCTATGAACTGAGGAGCATCAGTGATGTCACAGAAATAATGATGGGCAAATCTCAGGATGCAGTTAACATCTCCCTCATGAACTGCTAAGCTGACTTCCTTTAAGATGCACTGGAGAGGGGCTGGAGCGGTGGCTCAGGGGTTTTGGCGCTTGCCTGGCAAGCACAAGGACCTGGATTCAAACCCCAGCACCATACACACAACTGAGTGTTGGAGCAACTAAAGCCATGTGAAAAACTAAATAAAATAAAGTTGTATCTCTCTTTCTCTGTCTTTCTCACTGTCCCTCTCTCTTTAAAAAAAAAAAAAAAGATGCACTGGAGAACGGCAATGTCAATAATTTAGTTAAGAACACAGGTGACACTTAATTTTTTCAGAAAAACAAGTTTTAACCATTGACACATAATCAAAACTTGCAGTCTCCCCAACACATTAGAACTATACAGTTGATCACAGCAAAATTTACAAACAACCCAATTTTGCTCTAGGTGGAGCCAGACCTATTTACACATTTGGATTAGTCTTGTTTTCACCTTTCTTTGCTATACAAATATTTCTATTTCCAAGGCATATTTACATTTATAAAATCTGCAAGAAATAGCTTTTAAATGTACAACTTCAACAATTAACATGAATATGAACATACTTATACAATTAAGTTTCAAGTAAGCATTTTTCATGATGGGCTTATAAAAAAAGTTAAAGAAACACTGCTCTCTTACTCTTAAGTTTCAAACAGCTGGTGCTGGTGATGTGGAAGTGATTCCACTGCTCCAGTGACCATCATGATGGAAACAGATGATCCCCATTGCTGTACCTGTGACTAAAGACACCTCAGAGGCAGGATGTGGCATGTTAGGAATATTGCTTATTATGTGGATGCAGCTGTGTAATTTAACACTTATAGAAAAGCTAGGTGTATTTTTGTTAGGAAATCTTTAGTTTTAGAAGATATCTTTAAACAGATATCTCAGCTACTGAAACTAAATGGAATATCCACACCATGTACACAACAACAAACAGGAACAAACTATCGATGCTGCAGCCACTGGGATGGAGCGCAAGGGAATCATGCTGAGCAAAACCCAGCGATCTCAAGAGGTTATATAACATAAGATTCCATTTCCACAGCATTCCTGAAGTAACAGAACTGTAGAGATGGAGAACAGTGAGTGGCTTCCAGGGAGTACAGCAGGAGATGGGAGGTGTGGCTAGTGAGCAAGGGCAGCTGAGGGATCCTGGGGATGCAAGTGAGTGTTGCAACAGTGGTGGCTGTCACACCAATAGAAACACACGAACTATGACCTCCCAGCCTTTTTATACAAAGTCCTCTAAGGTGAGTATGTGCTTCAGGTCCATTTTCTGTACTATGTAGACAAGCCACAACATTTTTTTTTTTTTGTAAATTTGCTTGATGTTTAAAAGATAAACCACATGTTCCTAGCTTAGAAGAACTTGAAAATCAAAATTGGAGGAAAAAAAAACCACAAATCCCTGATATATATACAGCTACTAGTACTCTGTCTCCCCTTTTTTTGTTTTTGTAACTTAAGATAGAAGATAAATAAAATGCTTAAATTAGGTCAAATCAGAGAAGGGAAAAAGCAGACTGTATAGCAAATACTTCTCTGACACCTGCAATTTCTAAAAGCATTAAGAATATTTTTATTAAATTTACGGAAATTACAACTGCAAACAAATACATGACTTTTTCCAAAGGCCACTTTG
The DNA here is from genome assembly GCA_004027875.1 of Aplodontia rufa. Lineage (NCBI taxonomy): Eukaryota > Metazoa > Chordata > Mammalia > Rodentia > Aplodontiidae > Aplodontia > Aplodontia rufa. Next base: position 52,057 of record PVKS010009951.1, read on the forward strand.
TGATAAAGTACGTAGTGTTTATGGTTCCTTTAAAGTGCTATATCATCTCTGGCTCGAGAACCACCTATTGCTTTAAAAGGTCCTTCAGCACAACTCCAGCGCTGTTGTCAGGTGACACCGGCAAAGGTGTAAATGTGGGCAGGACATCAGCGATGGGTTTCAAAAGAAGATGCCCAGGCCCACCAGGTCCAAGTGTAGCAAGGTTAATAAGAGGCACAGCTGCAGAGCGGGGAGCCAAGAATGGATTCACATCTGTTCTTCTACCAGCCCGGAATTCTGCAGCATCTGAATGATAAAAATGCATTATTTGATCTCTGTCACAAGCAAGTTAAACTGAAATGACCTTCTAATATAAGTAATAGCATAAGCTATCCCTAGGGCTGGAGCAGTAGCTCTGCGGTTACGGCGCTTGCCCAGCATGCGCGAGTTCAAACTCTGCTACCATGTGCACAACGAAGTCTTGGAGCAATGAAAGCCACGTGAAAAACTAAATAAAAATTGTTTCTCTCTGTCTCTCTCTCTCTCTGTCTCACTGTCCCTCTCTTAAAAAAAAAAAAGAAAAAAAGAAAAAGAAAAAGAAAGCTGTCCCTATGTTGTCAAATGGATTAATATAGATATATGTGACTTATCAATTTACGACTACCCAACTTTAAAGTTCTACTTCATTGTAATAACACTGGCTTTTTGCATAGTTTTTGGACTGTTCTTTAATTATTCCGAAAGAGAGCATATGTAGGCCTCGATTCCTAAATGTAAGTGCTGATCTGCACTATGAAAGTCTGACTAAAGTTCACTATTGGTGACATGCAACATTTTCTGGCAAAATACAATGCTCTACTCATGTGCTTTAGGTTTCCAGAACTGGTTCTGTAATTTATGTGCGGCTGGATTCTGGATTCCACAAGCAGAACCTATGAAATACACACAGATCAAGGAGAATAAGAAACAGAGAGAGGAATGGGAGAAAGAAAAGGGGAGAGATGATTATTTATATGACTGACTAATGCTTTATTAGACACAGTGATACCACTGCTTTATTCTTAAACATCAGTAATAAAACTAATAAATTTCATTTACTAAAAGAAGAGGTTCTTATTTTTATTTTACTTATTTATTTATTTTTTGAGAGAGAGAGAAGGAGAAAAAGGGAGGGAGGGAGAAAAAGAATTAATTTTACTTTTTCATCTGGTTTTTGTTTTCCTCCACTTAGTTGTGTATGTGGTACTAGGGACTGAACCCAGGTCCTCACACATGCCAGGCAAGCGCTCTACCAGAGTCACCTAACCAACCCTAAGAACAGCCTTTAAAATGATGTCATCTATGTTGCAAGGCAAACTCTTACCTACCTGACAAATAAAGGACTTGAGAACTTAAGATTTCCCAGTAATTATAAGGGTCATGAAAGATGCTGGGGCACATATTACGATGATAACAATTAGAACAGATATTAATTTACCAAAAGAAAAGACAATATATACATCACCTGATCATCTTTTAGGCATCCAAAAGTTTGAGAACAATCCTCAATTAGACTATTTCACTCTCAAGTTGGGCTGATACAATTCATTTTCACTGGAATTGGTACTTGGCACATGGTCTAATGTCTTAGTGACTACAATTTATTACCCATGACCACTAACAAGTTCACTGGTAAGAGACAAGCAACCCTTTGTAGGTGCCACTTCAGCAACAGAAAGCTCAAATATAACAGGCCTCCTAGCAGAAAGTACTAGGACAAATTCATTAAATCTGGTTGCTGTCAAGCAGGATTTCCCTGTGAATGACAACGTTCCAACTGGAAAAACTTCTGCATTACCTACAAAGTTCTGACATGCTTCCGATACAGGGCCAAAGACTTTAAGCTTCGATTTATTTCATGTAAGCCCTATTATGACACTGGCTTGTGTCTCTGATCAGCAGAAAGCAAGCTGAGCTCAGACCTAATAAAACAAAAAGGGGAGGATGGAGCAGGAGGAAAGGGAGGGGGAGGGTCTTGAACACCTTGCCATAAAGAATTGAGAATCTCCTTCATGATGTTACCACCTAGTAAAACAAGGGAAAAAAAATAACCTTCTTGCTTCCAGGCAGACCTTTCATTACATATGGATGTTTCGTAACATTCTTGGATATCTAAGTCAGTTTACTAATCTGAACTTACACGTATTATTTCTATACCAAGGTTTGGTTATTGATTTTTGGTTACACTTGGATTTTCAAAGGGAAAAATAAGCTACACATCTAATTTTATTTAGTAACAAGCACCTTTAGAAAGAAAGGCAAACAGGTTAACAGACAAAGGTTTTTACCAGTTTTTTACCATAATTTCCAGAAAAACAATTCAAAGTGGCTCATGTAAAGAGTAAATTGTGAAATAGAAAAGGAAAATATTTCATACTATTTAAACTAATCTATGCCAATTAAGACTCAGATTACTACAAGATATAAAGTTTACTGGACTTTTGAAAGCAGTATTAATGTTTTCAAAAACATTAAAAATTTAGTTATCACTATGAAGCAAAACTGTCAGATATTAGAAAAAGTAAATATTTGCATTTACCTTTAAAACTTTCTGGTACATTTGCACCTTGCTTTCTCCTTCCTGGTGAATCTAGGGGTTTCATGGCATGAATAGAAAGTTTTGGTGGTGGAACAGATGGATGAGATTCTGTTTCTAGAAATTTAACAAAGAGTTCTGAAAAAGACTAAAAGACAAGACATTTTGTTTATATTAGGCTAGAAAAAGAATTATATTCACTATAAATAAGAAAACATACTGGCTAATATTAAAAAGTAATCATGCTATGTGATTTTTTTTTTTAAGAGAGGGACAGTGAGAGAGAGAGGGAATCAACTTCAACTTTATTCAGTTTTTCATGTGGTTTGCGGTGCTCTGACTCTTCGTTGTATACATGGTGCTGGGGTTTGAACACAGGTCCTCACGCATACCAGTTTTATGGACAAATGAAAACGCTAGCACTTTAGATACATGGTTATTACAAATTTTAACAATTTAATGAGCAATCTTTGTGCTAATACCTGCTTCAAACACCTTGCAGTCAGAATTAGCCAACTGAGTGCCATCAGTGTCACTTGCACATCAATTTTTTCTTTGCTTTTATTTGATGATGGTAAGGACTGAACCCAGAGGCTTTACCACCCTGATCTATAACCCCAGCTCTTTTTAGTTTTATTTTGAGACAGGGTCTTGCTGAGGCTGGCCTTAAACTTGCCACCCTCTTGTCTCAGCCTCCCAAGTCACTGGGATTACAGGCAGATTCCAACACACCTGGCAAGACATGAAAATTTTATCAATGGAAAACATGCATTAAACATGATTCCCCTTCTGGTAGTGCTGGGGATTATTTGAACCCAGGGCCTCATGCATGCTAGGCAAGTGCTCTACCACTGAGCCATACCCATACCCCCTTGTCCTTAAGCATGATTATCTGAAGTAAGACCCAATCTATGAACATTACACCAGGTTACAATAATGTAGCATATAGCTTTCCTTTAAAAATTAAATTTTACGCCAACCAAGTAAAATAGGGTTTTATCCTATCTTTTGTGTCCTTTTTATTAAAAAAATAAAGAAGCCCTACATTCAGGCTAGAGAGGTGGCTCAGCAGTAATGGCGCTTGCCCACCAGGGACCAGTATGCAAGTACAATCCCCAGCACCAAGTACACAGCGGGAGTCCCGGAGCAAAGAAAGCCACGTAAAAAACTAAATAAAATTGATTTTCTCTCTCTCTGTCCCTCTCTTTAAAAAAAAAAAAAAAGGAAAAAAAAGAAACCCTATATTCTAACTCAGTGCTACTTAATTCAATTAATATTTACCTGAAGGCTACTGCATACCAGGCACTAAATCTTCTCATGTCTGCTAACTCTCTCCCCCTACCAGAATGTTAAGTTTGTTAGGGCAGATACCTAGTCTATCTGGTTTGCAGCTATATTCCCAATGCTTACAAGTCTGGTATGTAATTGGCACTCAGTAAGTTCACTGGCTCAATGACTTGGGACACATATACAAGAACATGATAAAGTTTCAGTCTTTGCTGCAATTTTGGCTGGGCTGTGATGGTGCACACCTGTAATCCCAGCAGCTTGGGAGGCTGAGGCAGGAGGATTGCAAGTTCAAAGCCAGCCTCAGCAACTTATCTAGGCCCTGAGTAACTTAGCTAGACCCTGACTTAAAATAAAAAAGAAAAAGGGCTAAGAATGTGGCTCAGTGGTTAAATGCTGCTGGGTTCAATCCCCAGTAAAATAAAAAAAAAAAAAAAAAAAAAAAGCAAGAATGTTGTAATTTTATAGAGTACCAAAGCAGCATGATCAAACATATAAAAATGAGGGCTGGGGGTATGGTTCAGTAGTAGAGAGGTTGCCTAGCATGCTGGAGGTCCTGGATTTAATCCCCAGACCCAAAGGTAGGAAAGAAAACATACACATACACATACACACATACACACACACACACACACACAATACTTTAATACTCTGAAAAATAAAATGTTAATATGAGGGGCTGGAGCGATGGCTCAGCGGTTATGGCGCTTGCCTGGCATGTGTGAGTACGTGGGTTCAACCCCAGCACCCACATACACAACTAGTGTTGGGAGGAACAGAAGTCATATGAAAAACTAAATAAAAATTGCTTCTCTCTTTCTCTCACTGTCCCCTTTTTCTTTAAAAAAAAAAAAAAGTTAATATGAAACCTATAAAGTAATTAAAACTGGTCTATCATCCTTAAACTGATCCTCTCTGGATCTCAGTTTTCACAACTCCAAAATAAAAAAGATTTATATAAAATAACCTAAAAAAAAAATCTGATTCTTTGCAACTAAGTACAACCATTTTGCCGTTCATATTCTGATTCTTACATTATTAAGCACGGATTGCTGATTTGGTCTTAAAGGTGTGTTGGGGACACTTTTTGATCCTCCTCCAAGCCATCCAGTCATCCAACTAGTAACACCGCCATGGTCCTCATGAAGCAACTGCAAGATTATTTGAAAACAAAAACATCAATACAGTTATTAATTGCTTTTACATGATCTCAACAAATCATACTTTTTAAGGTTGGTTTGTAGTAACTGTTTCCTAATATTAATAGAGGCTACAAATACAAAAAAAAATGTCATGCCAAGAACAAATAAAAGTTTTTGGGACTGTTATATCTTACAATGTCAGTATCATAATTTGAGAGCTGGCTTTTAAGGTACAAAATGTTTAAACTAATATACAAACTGAACAAAACTACTTTTTCAGTGTAGAATAAAACAACTCCATTTTCATATAATTGAGAAAACTGGATTAAGTGAAACCATCTTCTATCATGATACTATTTCGGTTATAAATGTATTCAGAGCAGTTCCTGCTGTCCAGTCACCTGCTCCATTTCCTCCCTTGGAATGTCTAGGATGCTTCCCATTAACCGTAACACTTCGTGGCGCTGATTTTTTGGTGAATGAAAATGACCAATGAATAGGTTTCTCATGAGGACCCTATGAAAATACAAGCAGAAACAGCTTAAGCCAACAGCATGGAGTGCGCCCAAACATTAAGCATAAGCATTTAATTATCCTTAAACAATTAAATACTTAATTATAAAAGACTGAGTGCTAAAGTGGCTTTTAAAAACACCTGGCAAGTCTCAATCACCCAAAATGCACACCTTTTAGATCATTGCTTATTTGTCACTGTTTTCTTCAGCCCCACAACCGCCCAAGGAACGCTCAGTGCCAGCCTGGGCCGACGCTCCCCTGAAGCGGACACTGAAGTGGCAACAACTGTTCTGTGTTTAACTATTATATTTCCCCACTTGCATTTATCAAAAATTTGCTAATAATAAAAATACTAAATGAGATATTACCGCATACATACCTAGGTTCCAGACCTAATACCTTTGAGCAAGATATGTTCACTTAAAGACAATAAGGGGAGAAAAAGAACAGTAAAAGAAAGCTTTTTCTTTTCTTAGTTCTTCATATTAGGGTGATGTTTTAACTCTTCCATATGATTTCAAGAAAAAGAATGAATTGGGGAAAATATACTTTAAAAAACAAAAGAAGGCAAGTTATTCTCTTGACCCTTATTAAAACAACCTCATTATACAAGATAAAGGCTTCTTAAAATCTGATCAAGTATAAAGCCTGACATTTAGAAGCTGTTTTACCATAAAGCAATCTCTACAAGAAATAAGCACATCAGAAGGTGAAAGCATACTTGTCCACTTTTCCTTCAGTGCTGTGCACTAAGTTCATCAATTTCTTTTGTGCATCATCCAACATTTCTTGTCGGTGCTCATCTGTTTTAAAATATGTGAATAAAGGTAGTTATTAACTGATTAAAATGGATTGGGTGGACATACAATGAGACTTTTATCTTCACTATGAACTTTGAATATGCACCCTATTCTAATTGGCAATATTCAATTACTTTCATCTCATCTTTGGTTCAGGAATCCAGGCTTTCTGATATAGGGATGACCTACAAGCCAGGGTATGCATTAGTCCATGTGATTTACCCCCAATAAAATAACTGACTCTTCCCCCTTCAGTTTGTAGAACTATAACGAAAAATAAAATCTTGTTAAAAAATAACTGAATCCTTAAAAGAAAATTTAAAACTCACAAAAGGTTTCTATCCTCTTTACAAATATAATATCAAAGAAATTTTCACCACTATTTCCTTGCATGAAACTTTTCTAGAGCAACTCTTATTTAACGGGAAGAAATAGAAAGGTCAATTTCATGTTTTCATTTTTCTATTTTCCTGGCTGGATTCTACTTTTGGTGAGTCAACTAAAAGTATCTGACACAACTAAGGCCACAGCTCAAGACACAGCTGATAGGAAAGGGCAAAATATTCCAGGGTAAGAAAATTACAAAATACAATTCAGACCATTGTTTTTTGTTTTGTTTTGTTTTCTGTACCAGGGATTGAACCTAGGGGCGCTTAACCACTGTACCACATCCCCCCAAACCATTTATTTATTTAAAGAATCAATTTTATTTATTTTTCATCTAGATTTTCCAACACTTAGTTGTGTATGTGGTGCTGGGGTTTGAACCCAGGTCCTTGTGCATGCCAGGCAACTGCTCCAACCACTGAGCCACTGCTCCAACCCTTATTTTTTTTTTTTTATTTTGAGACAGGATCTGGCTAAGTTACTTAAGGCCTCATTGAGTTGCTGAAGCTGGCTTTGAACTTGTGATCCTCCTGTCTCAGTCTCCTGAGTCATTGGGATCACAGGCAGGTACCACCGCACCTGGCTCCAGATCATTTGCTCTAATACACTAATCATGTTAAAACTTATGATTGATTTAGAAGGATGCTTGGAGGCTCAAAAGTAAGCAAAATCTATAAACTCTCAGTGGGACAAATTTGGGCAGCATACAGGCAAAGTCTATTATTACAACAGGAGATGCCCTGTTCATAAGCCAACCATACCACAGGGCCAAGGATTCTTGGACTAAGAATCTCCCAATGGAACATGGAAGTGGATAGTTTGAAAGAAATGCTTATTAATTGTAAGGTAGATTACAAGTTTCCATTGTCAAAGAAATGAAGAGGAAACCACTTTGTAACAGAGTTCTACTTTTTCAAATTAGAAAACACATCCAAATACTAGTCTGACCTCTTTCTACAAACCTCCTCTACTGACTTGTGCATTTTCCTAGTAATAGCTGGACATAAGCTCCCTCATCAGATATTCAACTTGTAAACACTTTTCCCCCATGTGTGGGTTACTTCTCTTTGTTGATGGAGTCCTTTGAAGACCAAAAGTTTTCATTTTGATGGAGTCCAATTTATTTACTTCTTCTGTTGCTTGTGCAAAGATACTATTCCCTTACCCATTACCATGAAGACTTACTTCTATGTCTTTTTTTTTTTAAGAGAGAGAGACAGTGAGAGAGAGTGAGAGAGAGTGAAAGAGAAAGAAAGAAAAAATTTTATTCAGTTTTTCCATGTGGCTTTCTTTGCTCCAAGATTTCGTTGTGTACGTGTGGCATACTTGTGCATGCCAGGCAAGCGCCATAAGTGCTGAGCCATGCTCCAGTCCCATTTCTATATCTTAAAGAGTTTTACAGTATGATTACAAAATTTAGATCCATGATCCATATTCAAGTTCGTTTTTGTGCTTGGTGGGAGGTGGGCAGTCTAACAGCATTCTTTTGTATAGGGCTATCCAACTGTTCCAGGACCATGCAGTGAAAAAAATATCCTTTTAGCAGCTTTTTCAAAAATCAACCGACCATAACGTATGGTATATTCCCAGGCTCTGCTTTCTACACCTTTTTCCTTCTGTCTGGAAAGCTCTTTTCCATCAGTACTGCCTACTAACTGCCACTTACCCTTCATGTTGCAGTTCCCAACTCACTTCCTCAAAGGAGTGTCCTCTGACCGTACAGATTAGGTCTGGCTGTGCTACCCTTTCATTCTGTCTGTACAATGCCTAAGAGCCTCCCTTCCCAGTACTCAATGCAAACGCAAAACACCAGTTTAATTGTTGCAATGGCTTGTGGTTTTTCAAATTGCAAAACGTCATTCATATCATAGGCTAACTTTCCCAAAACAGAAATGGCTGCCATGATCACATTACAAAAGCAAGGTTTGTGTTTGGAAAAGCTGTAATACAGTTTCCCTTTCCTGTCTTTCTAGTAAGGAATTTAAACTTGGACATAAAAAGAGGGGAGGGGGAATGGGAGAAAGCGCTACTAGGAAAGTATGAACTGCAAAGCTGGTCAACATTTAATTTTAGATCCTTTATCTGTGTATGTATTCTATGAGTATATGGTTGCTATCTGGGCCTTCTCCAGCACTATAGTTTTTCTTTTTTGTACTGGGTCTTAAGCCCAGGGGTACTTCAGCACTTTTTATTCTGACACAAGTACTCGCAAAGTTGCCCAGGCTATTCTTGAACTTGCAATCCTCCTGCCTCAGCCTCCCAAGTTGCTGGGATTACAGACATGAACCACTGCGCCTGGCTCTAACACTACATCCTCAATGAGAACAGAACCCTTGTCTTCAGAGGAAGAAGAGCAAATAAGTAAAGTTAGCTCTTGTCACTGTTCTGACTTAACCATCCCACTCACAAGCTACAGCAGGAACCAGATTAAAGATGGGCAGGATCTTCTATCCTCCCCTGCTCCTCCCCACAGGTACAGAGAGGGAGCAGAAAAAAAGAGGCCAAACTTCCCCATCCTCCTCGCACATTCCTTTTCTTTAAGATCTCCCTTTTCTCCTACCCACTTTCCTTTAAAATTAATAATTTTATACTGATTACATTAATAATAATAATAATATGGGCATACTGGCTCATATAAAACACACTATCAAAATGATTATAATCTGTGTATTTTTACTGCTTTAATGTAGCCCACTAAAAACTTGAAAATTATCTGAGGTTCACAGTGTATTTCCATTGAACAGTACTTTCTTAGATCATAACCTTAAAACTATTCTATTAAAAGAAAAAAGAGATGAGCCAGGTATGGTGGTGCATGCCCACACAGCTAGTTACTTGGAAGGACAATCACTTGAGCCCAGGATTTGGAAGCCAGCCTACATATCATAGAGAGACCCATCTCAAGCAAATAAAGAACAAAACTAACCCTAACCCTAACTCAACACAATAGCTTATAGGAGTCGGCAGCTACTTCCTTAACAAAACTCCTATGGCGCATGCTGTAAAATCAAGAATAAATGAATGGGATGCAATTAAACTAAAAAGTTTCTGCAGAGCTAAAGATCTAGTCAAGAGCATAAAGAGAGAACCTACAGAATGGGAGAAAACTTTTGCCTGCTACACCTCGGACAGAGGGCTAATATCCAGAATATACAGGGAACTAAAGAAACTAAAGTCCAAACTCACAAATAATCCAATCAATAAATGGGCTAAAGAACTCAAAAGGAACTTCTCTCCAGTGGAAGTCCAGAAAGCCCATAAATATATGAGAAAATGCT
>PVKS010009952.1:0-62022 GCA_004027875.1 Aplodontia rufa
GACTCCTATGAGTTCTTCATATACCCTCCCCCCTCCCCATCCCCTTCCCTCCACCTCCAAGTTCCCTAGGGAGATTTCACCCCTGTTGTATTGAAAGTCATTCAATTTGAGGCTTTGTTAGTTCAGCCGTCTGTCCTACTGCTTCAACATAAATTCTAGTATCAACAGATGAGAGAAACCATTCGGCCCTTAAGTCTCTGAGCTTGGGAGACTTCACTAAGCATAATTCTGTCCATCTCCATCCATTTGACTTCGAAAGCTATAATATCATCTTCTCTGATGGCCGAGTAGTATTCCATAGTATTTATGAACCAAAGCTTCCCAGTTCTTTTTTGAGACAGTTTCACTAAGTTGCTGAGGCTGGCTTTGAACTTGCAATTCTCCTGCCTCAGCCTCTCCAGTAGCTGGGATTGTAGGTGTGCATCACCATGCTTAGCTCCATTTTTGCTTCAATGCTAGTGTTGTCTTACATTGAAGGGAGCATGAATAGGGTAGAATAAGCGAGAGCCTAAAAGAAAGCCAAAGAAAACCTGAAAATATGTCCCCCCTGACTGAGTGCTTAGGGATACTGTTGTTTGACTATCAAGAGCTAAAGAAAGGGGGCTGCAGCGATGGCTCAGTGGTTATGGCACTTGCCTGGCATGTGTAAGGACCCGGGTTTGAACCCCAGTATCATATACACAACAAAGTGTCAGAGCAACAAAACACATGAAAAACTAAATAAAATTGATTTTTTTTTCTCTCGCTCTCACTGTCCCTCTCTTTAAAAAAAAATGCTAAAAAATGACCTGGGATTTGAACCCAGCCAGGTCTTTCTGATTTTTTAGCCCAGGGGTTGGCAAACTACAGCCCACTACCAGACTTTCCTATGAATAACATCTTATTGGAGTAAAACCTTGCTCTTTCATTTATGTATTGTCTATGGCTGCTTTCACACTACAATGACAGAATTGAGTAGTTGTGATAGAGACCATGTGGCCCCCAAAACTAAACTACTTACTATCCGGCCCAATCTTAGCTTAAGCTACGCTCAAATGACGTTCACTGATAGAATAAATGGCCTAATGACTCCATTCATTAATGCACACTTCCATTCATTCTGTTAAGTCTTTTGAGCACCTCTGTGTGGCAGAAACTTTGCTTTCCTGTAAGGTGGGTGCTCCACTTGTACTCTGTTTCATTCTATCACTCAATCTTTCCAAAGAGTTCATATACATGCAGCCCTGTGAAAAGCTAAATCTGGTTCCTAATTCCCCATTTTCTCAGCCTCGTCTCCAGCCTAGACAAGACAATCTATTTATTACTTTAAAAAATGACAAAAGAAATTAATCAGGATTTGGAAATTAAATTTATCCTCTGGGAAGAATCCAAGACATGAACTGAGGCACAGTTCTTTACTACCTACTTTATTCCCTTTTCTCAACCTGGCTTTTAGGAATGGCTGAGATGGCAGTGAAATTTAGGGCCAACATTGCCAGGAAAAAACACACTGACAGCTAAATTAGTTTGGCAGCAGGGTGGGAAGAAGGGCTCTAAGCCAGGAACGAATTATGGGTATTGAGTGAGGCTGGGGCAGGTATCTACTCTCTTAAGGTCAGTAAGGACGTGAATGAGAAAGATAAAGCAGAATGCCCCAGGGCAGGGGAGGCACAAACAGTACAAATCAGGCCCCAGCACCCTGTGTTTCATGCCAGTGACAACACTGGGAGATTGCATACCAAGGACAAAAGACTGGTAAGGTGAAGAGGGAGGGGAAACTGTCCAAGTTTTGGTTAGCACATTTGGTTAGCACAAATGCATGCAGATGAGAGAGGAGCTCATAAACCTGTCAGTGTCCAGGAAGTTTGGTGACTTTGTGAGAGGCCTGGCCACAGTCCCAATGCTGCACTTACATGGAGCATGTAATCAATCTGGCAGCAAACACATTGAGCCTCTGCTCAGAGCAAGGCTCATTGGGGGTATACAAGCAGCAAAATACCCTAGTATAGTAGTTTATCTTCCCAACAATCCTAAGAAGTACAGATATTATTACCCCTATTTTCTAAATGAGGTATACAAAGGTCAGAGGTTAAATATTTATGTCCAACAGCCAAAATATAACCTGTTGGACCTGAATTTCCAGGTTTATTCTGCTTCTTGGGTAGGAGGGGGTGAACATTAATATAACATGGTGACATCTGGTTTGGAAAATTGTATTAAGAGCTCCTCCTAAAGGCCAAAATAACCATATATTTTTGTCTTTCAATCAAATTAGAAAGGCATGTGTCGTCTGGTTGCTCACTGATAGCTCACTGAGCTATGTTAGCTCAGTCATTTTAGTACCACTGTTGGTCCAGTGAAGTGGAGACCAGGTAATCCAGGCTTGGGTGTTAGGAGGTGAGATGCTGAGCTTTCAATAGGAATGTGTTAAGCTTGCTCCAGTATGTGTACAGGCACAGGGGACTTGTGGGTCTGCCTTGGCACTGGAACTTTCAACAGAAAGAAGGGGACTCAGAGCTGAGGAAAATATTCTGGAGATCATGACAGGGACAGGCTTTCAGCTTGATGAAGCTCCTCTCTGATTAAGTTGTTAAGCGCAGCGGTTCTATCCCCCATTTACCTGCCAGAGCTATGGGGTTGCTCATTAATATGCATGGGGCTAGTTTTCAGACACAGGGGGAGCCACTCCACCTCCATGTGGATGAGCAGTGCCTGCAGTTTCTGTGCCCAGTAAGGAGCATGGGGTTTGGCTCAGCTACTACACACTCCACTATCCTTGGTACTTCAAAGTAGGTGGGTGCACACTGCTTCAGGCATCTGCAGGATCTTTCCAATTCCTGAAACTCATGCTGGAGCTACTTTCCCTCCCTAGCCTACTTCTTTAATTTCTTTTCACTGCTTATTCCTGTTTCTTGCCCTCTTCTTTCCTATTTCCTTATTTCCCTTCTTAGAGAAATTTTTGTTCTTTTTCTCTCTCTCTTTTTTTTTTTTTTTTTTTTGTGGTACCAGGATTGAACCCAGGGCCTTGCATATGGTAGGCAAGTGCTCTACCACTGAGTTGCATCCCAAATCCTTTTTATTTTATGTTCTTTTATTCTGAGACAGGTTCTTGCTAAATTGCCCAGGTTGGCTTTGAACCTGCGATCTTCCTGTTTTAGCCTCCAGAGTAGCTGGGATGCCAGGTGTGTGTCACCACACCTGGAACTTTTGCTCTTTTCACCTGATGGAAAGCATGCTCCTCATACTGGAAATAAAATAATTCCATATTCTTCCTTCCTTCTTCCTTCTTCTTTCTCTTTGAGGTTTTCCTAAGTAGTTCAGGATCCAGAATTCGATCTCCAAGTCTTATAACACAAGCCATCAGTATGACAGCAACAGCCTCACTCCCATCTTTGCCATCTCTAAGATTGTAGGGAAGGGATTCAAGCTGGCGGTGCTCTAGAACTCCCTGGAATTACCTCTTTTTTTTTTCAATTTTTTTCTTATTTTTATGCAGTGCCGAGGATAAAACCCAGCACCTCGCATGTGCTAGGCAAGTGTTTTGCCACTGAGCTAAAAGCCCAGCCACTCTTGGCAGTACCTCTTCACCTAGGACCCTACCTGCTTATGTTAAAGTAAGGAATCCCTGTTACAGAGAGCTCCTGAATCTCTGAAGTAAGGTTTTAGTGTGAATTTGGCTCAGATGTACAAAACCCAGGCGAAGCTCTGAAGCGCCTATTCACTGACACTCTCAGAGGACGGTTGTGGGCACAGAGGCTCTTTCTCATCCTTGAGTGGTGCTAGGTTGAGATAGAATTCATGCCTCCTGGGAACATGGTGCTCACAATAAAGAGTTTATCACAGACCTAGGCCAACGGCACACCAGAGTTCACACAACTGGATTTAGAATCTTCAGTATTTCCCAGTCTGTCTTTCAGTGTCAGGGGCCTTGGTGTTTCCTAGGAGCATCCACTGGGCTGCTAGAGTCTATTTTCCACCCCCAAAACAAGCAGCAACACAGCTCTGTCCAAAAACGTCCCAAGCAGCCACATCACAGGTAAAAGATGTTTTTGATTAATTAGTTACTCCAGATCCCTCAGAGTAAGCAAAGAAAGAATGTGGAAATGAAATACAGAAGTAGGTTCTAGGAGGAAGAGTTCCTTCCTAAATAGTTTCATCATAAAGAGTTAGGAGTGCCCACATCAGAGGATCTGAGTCACAGTCCCTTTCCTGTCCTTTCCAGTAGATCTCAGTGGCGGGGGACAGTGTGTGCAGCCTTACCTGGTTATTTCTTCTTTCAGGGCAGCAGGGTCTGCAGGGTAAAATTTCACACGGAAGCACATGGTGAATGGAGGCTGGGCTGTAGAGAAAAAGAGGTACCCATCAGGGGAGACCCTCTCCCAGAAAATAACCGGGCTCCCATCCCCCTGTGTACTGAGGCCTCTGAACCTCCGAAACAAAATCCTCCATGAGGGCCAACTTAGAGGAGTGAGTGGAAATTACATATGTAGTCTTTGACCTTGGGAGCTTTGTCCCACCCTTCCCAGGGCTATTTCTCCACGCAGTATACTTACATCTCAGTTGCTTTACAACAGACTTTGTAAACTCCAACCAATGCTGAAACAGAGAACACAGGACATGAAAACCCTAATGAGAAGCAGTGTCAAGACTTGCTTACCCGACTGAACTATCTAGACAGGTTATAGCCTAGGGTAAAAGCCACCCCAAAGCTTATGAAATATAGGTTTGGAGAGCCAGCTGTGAAGTGGGGAAAAGCTCCAGTTTCACATGCCATCTCCAGGCTTCCCTGGAAAGCCTGCTTTCTTTATAAAGCAGGGTGCCAATGTTCTGAGCCATGTTCCTGGCACACCAGCAGGCATCAATAAATATACGCCTATGTGGTAGGGGCAAAGGCCCACCTAGCCCAAGTAGGGAAATGCTGGGCTTACTGGGTGCTTTGTGTTGTGTTATGCACTAATTCTTTTTTGGGGGGGGTGTGCAAAAGAGCAGGATAGAGGCCATTGGTAGCAAATCTAGAAGGTATTGACAAGAGATAATTTCATAAATGGAGAGAAGACAGAGATGGCTGGCGTACATTTCCATTTTTGTTTGAGTAACATAGATTGCCAACCCTTGTGTTAGAGAACACATACTCCAGATTCCTTGGCATACAAGATGTTTAAAGTCTAAGTTTCGTAAGATAATTAACCATAACCAATGTGTAGGATTCTATCCCGTTCTCTGGGATGTTCACAGGATACAGTAGTGACACATTTCTCCCCATGGTATCGATATTTGGTGGAAGAAGGCACCAATTCTACATGCATCATTAATAAAGTTCATTATTGATGTTTGTTGCTTTTATGCTAAACAGGTACCTCACTAATTTTCTGAGGGCTAAAATTGTAATTATTTGGGGTTTGATTACATGTAAGTAGTAGCTTAACGCCACTAAATGTAAGCTCCAGGAGGGCAGGAGACTGTCCTATTCCCCACAGTATCACCTGTGTCAAGCAGTGCTCAACATGTAGCTGCTGAATGGACAAAGGGACTCGGTCCACACTTTCCTCTTTTCTGGCTACTTCTATTTAGTGTAATGTCTTGGCAGAGTCCTCCTTCTGGCAGGAAAGCAGCCAAGGCCGTGCAGACGGTATCCTGGCCTCCCTTGATCCTCCGCTCTCACCTTCTGGGCTGGGCTGTGGGTCATGCAGTTAATGGACCCACTAAGAGCCAGTTCATCCGTCAGCTCCACATGGATAATCTGGGCTGACATTCTGCTCTCTTGCTTCCTCTGATCTGAGTTCCCACGAGGCTGGCAACTCATTATAGCCACTCAATGTGGTTAAGAGGTCCTTCTCACATTACATGGCCCACC
This sequence comes from Aplodontia rufa, assembly GCA_004027875.1. NCBI lineage: Eukaryota > Metazoa > Chordata > Mammalia > Rodentia > Aplodontiidae > Aplodontia > Aplodontia rufa. Next base: position 5,834 of record PVKS010009952.1, read on the forward strand.
GTGGCTCCACTTCGCAGGGAAGCAAAGGCAAGAGATGAAATTGCACAGAAACAACTGGGGTTCCAGACTGTGACTGTGAAGGAGGAGGAGGCCTATCCATTCAAAGTGCACCGGAATTGTGTACAGTGAGGGGAAGGTAGCAAATGTCAGGGATCAGTAAAGCAGACTCTCTAGCCATGAGACTGAGAGATTAAAAGAAATAAACAACGAAAGAAATTAAAAGAAAGGACTCTGAGATGGCATTATCAGCAGAGGGCAGGTGGAGCTGAATGACAAAGCCTATTTCCCTTGGCAACTGCTGGAGAGAAGACTTTAGCTTGTACTGTAGCAAAAGCTCAAGAAAGGACTGAAGCTGGAGGAGATTAGGAAGGGGTTGGGAAAAGAGTGGAAAGTTGTCACAGTTTGTCCAAGGGGTGTTAAGTGTCCAGAAGAGAAATATGGAGAGGATCCTAAGAATATGATAATGGCCAGAGTTGCCCTTTGTAGCTACCTGGCTAAATGTGGGTTCCAGAAACCCTAGGAAACTGATAATGTGGGCTTAAGGAGGAGGAATCAGGAAAGGAGGAAAAGAAGATTCACAGAGAGGGGTTTCCTACTATATTTGAGTGAATGGACCAAAGTGGTAGAATCTTCAGACTCTGGGGACTTTGAAAGGGTGTACAGGAGAGCCAAGGGAAGGCAGAGGCTCTGGGCCTGAGTTGGAAACAACGGGGAGTGGGTGTGAGGGCGAATCCTCCAGGAGAGACAAGGCAAGTCCCAGACACATGGAGACTCCTGCAGAGCAAGCAAAATGTGGGGATGGATGCTAGTGCTGAGTTCAGACTACCTTTACACCCCATGCAGCTGGGAGCTCACTTCCTTTACCTACACCATCAATCAATGGGTCTAGGGCAACTTCTCTTTACTAGTCTGTTTGCCTACAACCCTCTGACACTCTCGAGCTTCTGTGCTCACAGCGCCCTCTGGAGGTGCAGAACAGCACTGCTTGCTGAGGCTGTCAGGTGTGATTTCAGTGCGGCATCTTAGAAACCACAGGCTCTGCAGGTCTGACTCGAGACTGGCTCTGCTACTTACCTTGGCTGGGAATTTATTTAGCCTGTCAGAAATTTTATTTACTCACCTGGAAGATGAGCATCATAATCACAAACACTTGTCCCACTGATTTTTTTTTAAGAGAGGGAGAGAGCAAGAGAGAATTAATTTTATTTATTTTTTCATCTGGCTTTTGTTTCTCCAACACTTAGTTGTCTATGTGGTGCTGGGGTTCAAACCTGGGTCCTTGCACATGCCAGACAAGTGCTCCAACCACTGAGCAATCGCTCCAGCCCCTCGTCCCACTGATCTTAAGGATTACATGAAACAAGATACGTGTAGCTCTTAATGTCTGAGACAACTCAGTGCTCAGTGCTCATCAGCTGAAAGGGCCTAGTATGTGCGCACAGAGCCTAGCACACAGTTGGGATGTCATGAAAATTTATTCCTCCTCCTTCCCATTTCCTTCTCCCTCTGGCTTTTCCTGCTTTTAATCTTTATCACCTCCATGTATGTTTTCATTCTCCTCAAGCACATTCTGTTCTAACAACAACAAAATCAACAGGACACATTTTACCCTCTGTGCTTCATACACCATAGCCTCTAGGAGATGGAGAGATTTTAGGGTAATGGACCTTCCTTTTTAAGGAGAAAAAACTCAGACGAAGCAAACACACACTAGGTGTAACCAAGTTGTCTGTCATTTTATAGTGAATGGCACATACCGTGAGGTGGAGGACATGTACCTTGTTGGCCTCAAGGTACTTTTTCTGGCCTTGTACTGAGATCTAGAGCTAAGGAGAGCATTTATGTCATGAGAGAGGAGCTTTTGTAGAGCGAAGGCTGAACTCACTGGTACCTCGCAAATGCCAATGCTGCTCAAAGCTCTGCTAGGCTAGGAAGTGCAGGGAAGGGCTGGCTAAAGGAAAAGGACATGGTCCTTTAGATTCTTTCCTGAAGCTCTCATGTTTAGTACATAATCCTAGAGATGTGACCTGAAAGACAAAGTGTCTCAGGGCATCCACGAACAAACAGCACTTGACTGACACAGCAAGGGGCATATCCATTTAGTGTCTGTGACCCTTGGCGGTACTGGGATGTTGTGCCCTTTGGGGCTCAAGGCCCCCAGTGACAGTGGAGACAAACTCCATGTTAGGAGCTGAAGGAAATCCTGGACCCCACAAGAGGAGGGCCCTCTGGGATTCATAATACCATGTTTTGGAAAGTGGCAGATGAACATGGGTGGGGAGTTGGGGTACAGAGGCCTGGATGCTTCTGCATATTTTCCCTCTTCAATGGGGATGCAAAAGGCACATCCCTACAAACAGCAAAGAGAAGATGAATAGAAGTTCTAGAAACTGCAGATGTCTGCAAGCTGGGCAGATGGAGGTGAGAAGTAAGGCACTATAAACCATCAATTCCTCATGCGTTCATTCCTTCTTTCAGCTAATGCTTATAAAACGTCCACAACATTGTAGGCCCATGCTAGTTACATGGGAAACAATTATGAGTGAGAAAAAGCCCACGCTCTTGGGGCACTCGCACGTTTGCAGGGAACACAGGTGATCACAGCAAGGTATAACAAGCACTGTGATGGGGACAGTAGAGGGCACAGGCCTGGAGGCCCCCTAATACAGAGTAGGGCTAGGGAAGACTTCCTGGAGGAAGTGAAAGTCTAAGGTGAGATCTTAAGCATGAAAAGGAGGTAGCCAGAAGAAAAGTGTGGAGAGGGGCTGGAGTGGTGGCTCAGTGGTTATACCACTTGCTTGGAATGCACAAGTACACAGTTTGAACCCCAGCACCACTAGACAATGAAGTGTTGGAACAATGAAAGCCATGTGAAAAACTAACTAAAATTGATTCTCTCTTTCTTGCTCACACTGTCCCTCTCTCTTTAAGAAAAAGAGAAGTGAGGAAGAAGAGCTCTGGCAGGGGCGCTGCAAAGGTGAAGGCTCTGGAAAGAAGGCATGGCATGTTGAGAGCCACAGTTTTGTCTGGCTCCACCACAGCAGGGCAGAGAAGGTCAGGGGAGGTGAAGCTGAGTTGAAGTAGGGGCTAAGGATAACAGGCTTGTTCCTGTATCTGTCTGGAACATCACAGTCTTGTCAATGCCTGCTGTCTGCAGAGCTGCCTGTGTTGTATAGAGCATAGCAGGAACTGCAGGATGTGCAAGGTGCTGAAGGGTCCTTGCCAGTTTAGCTCTCTCTGTCCTGCCTAGATGCGGATAGCGTGGCACCTCAGTGAGGCCCTGCCTAACCAGAATATGTTCTGTAGCCCATTTACTAGAAAGGAGGCAGGAAAAGCTCACCCTGTTCACCTGGCCCTGAGACCATGATGCTAGCCCAAGTGCTATGCCTCCAACCAGGCAACATTGGGCAAATCACTTAAGCTCTTAAGGCTGCCATTTTTAATCTGTAAAATGCCAGTCTTCTCTAGGTGAGCCCTAGCTAAGGTGCCTTCCTGGTCTGGTGCTATGATTTGAAATGATGGCATTCAAGTGCCGTGTCTGGCTGGTCCCTGACTCCTGAGGCTAAACTCTGAATATGAATAACAGTTCAAGGCTTTGGGTTTATTAACTAACCTGTTCTCTGTGCTTTGAATTTTGACTTACCCGCTGCTTATCTGGGTCCACAAAGCGGATCCCAAAATAGTCTTTCTCAAGTAGGTTCAGGTGGTGGCAAAGAAGGTCAAACAGGTACTGGCCTTTGGCATCTCTCTGCAAAGAAAGCAAGCTCTATTGAGAAATGAGCGATTTTCTTCAGTGTGACTTTGTTTTTATAGTCATTAAAAACTGTTTATAGCTGTTGCATATGGAGATGAGAAGGGTGCATGTCCACAGTTGTGTCCTGCATATTGTGAAGCATTAGACATTCTCTGGAATTCTGAGGATTCTTGGAAGAAGCCCAACCATCCTCTGTGCCACTAAGATGTCAAAGAATTTGGCATAGCGTCAGCTAAGCCCAGTTCCAATCTCTAATGCATAAGCCTTTCTTAAACTGGTAGGAAGAGGCAGCATCAGCTTGGAATACAGCAGGAATGATGCAAAGTCCAGAAGGTTCTGCCTCTAAAGGCTATCTTGAATTCATCCACTTTCCTTCATCCACAACTCCACAGGTCAAGCCACCACCACCTTGCAACTGGATCACTGCCGGTCTCTAAGGGACTCTGGTTCCACTTTTCCCCACGCAGTCCATTTCCCACCCAGCAAACACAGTGATCATAATTTAGACACAACGTCATTTTCTGAATAAGTTCAGGCACATTGTACTCTACTCAAATGTACAAAAGTACATATTATTATTATGAATGGTGGTCTCCCTATGTCCCATTTCCTAATCATAGGAGCAATCGACCACCAGCTTCTTCTATATCTTTTATGTGATATTTTATACACAGCAAACTTATATACATGGACTTCTCCTCTGTATAAAGCATATTTTAACACTGTTTTTTGAACCCAGAGCCTCACACATGCTACTGCTGTAGCCCCCTTTGCAGCACATTATCTTATTTATTGGAAATCAGAACTATGGGCACTTTACCACTTACATCCCTAGTCCTTTTTTTTTTTAATTTATTTTATTTTGACTTACTTAGGGCCATGCTGTGTTGCCGAGGCTGGCATTGAACTTGCGATCCTCTTGCCTCAGCCTCTGAGTTGCTAGGACTACAGGTATGTACCACTGTGGCTGGCTGCAGCATATTTTTATATTATATTCTGTTTCTTTGTTGTTTTTTTCTTCCACTTAGGATATCTTGGAAATCCTTTTACAGCAGTGCATACAAATATGCCTCAGAGTTCATCCAGGTCCACATTGATGGAATTCATTTCTAATTATTACAAACAATGTGATAGTGAACACTCAGATTTTTTTTTCAAAGAGAAAGTGAGAAGAAGAGGGAGAGAGGGAGAGAGGGACTGAGAGGGGAGAGCGGGGGTGGGGGGCGGAAGGAGAGAGAGAGAGAGGGAGAGAGAGGGAAAGAGAATCAATTTTATTTTTCCATCTGCCCTTTGTTTCTCCAACACTTAGTAGTATATGTGGTCCTGGGATTTGAACCCAGGTCCTTATGCATGCCAGGCAAGTGCTCCAAACACTGAGCCACCATTCCAGTCCTCAGAGATCTTTAATTACAAGTCTCCCTTCTGCTTCACATTGCCAGTGTCTTCCCATTGCTTCCAAAATAAGGTCCTACCTCTGATCACAACCTATATGCCCTCCATGGCCTAGCTCCTGCCTCCTCTCTGAGCTCAAATCATTCTCCCATTGCATTCTGGCTGTGGCTTGTTCCTGAACACACCAAGGCTTTTCTGCCTGTGTCTCTGTATTCCCTCTGCCTGGAATGCTCTTCCTATAGTTCTTAGTCACTTGTACTCTTGAAGTCTCAGCTCAAAAGCCCCTTTTGGGACTGGAGCGCTGGCTCAGCAGTTATGGTGCTTGCCTGGCATGCATGAGGATGCAGGTTTGCACCACATACACAATGAAGTGTCACATGGAAAACTAAATAAAATTGATTCTTTCACCATTCCTCTCTCTCTTAAAAAAAAAAAAAAAGCTCCTTCTGCAGAAAGGTCTTCCTCTAAAGAAAGGCCCTTAACTCTAGATCCACCTCAGTATTCTGTTGATATCCTTCATGGCAATTATAACAATCTATAATTATCTTGCTGATTTGTTTCTTATTTGTTGTCTGCTCCTTTTTGAGACTGTGATTTTCATGAAGGTGGAGGTCTTCTCCAGAACTGAGCACAGGGTCTGGTGGAGGGCAGGTAGGTCCTCAATAGTTATTTGTTGAATAAATTAGTGAATGAATAGCAGGTAGAAGGCCGGCTAAGGGGTTTCACATGGTGTTAAGACATCATGTTGTTTATAACCCATAGCTTCTACTTCAGAGAGCTGCCTGAGTGTCTAGGATGAGCTGGAAGGAGAATGACTTACAGGGAACTGCTGAAGGCCTGCAAGGCATCCATCTCTGGGGCTGTCCCCAGTGGCCTCTGCAATTCAGCTCAGATGACCATCTCTGGCCTGTCCCTGTCTAACTTAGCATCCAAATTAAGGTTGTCTTATAAGATCCAAAGATCTAACCTATACCAAGGCCCAAGGCCATGTGTAATCACAGAAGGACCTGGTCTTGTTCTAGAAACATGCCTGCTCACGAAAGGTTTACATCTCACCTCTGCCTCTTCTGCTGGCTCACCCTATACTATTGAAGGAGAACTAGGGAAGGATACTAACCCTCTCAGCAAATATCTTAAGAAGCTTATCCTTGCAGGAACGGAAAGATGAGTGGTGGACAGCTCAACTAAAGGAGGAGGCACCATGCGGGTGGCCTCCCTCTCTACTCCTGAAGTGACGGCCCCATTCCTACGCTCTTTGGTTTCCCTCCAGAAAGAGTTACTCTCAGGACAGAGACTAGGAATCACATTGGGACTTCTGGGTGTTGGGTCACAAATCAGATCTTTCAAAGGACTCCATCAGCAATCGTCTCTTTGGGCAGGCTCTAACCACTTCCTCACTGATGCCTCAGAGCTTAAACTCGTGTTTAAGGCTCTCTGGGAGTGGAAGAAATATGTTCAACTCTGTCCCCCAAATGGAAATGGAATTGTACAAGATGCATATTGTGATTATTTTCCTCTACAAATTTTACTTTGCACCAACCTGGCGACTTCACTGGGATCATCTGGCATGAATTTTAATGGTTGAAGGAGTTTGCTTCCACACATACAGCAACCATATTATAGAAGCCTGGGAAACAGCCATGGGGAAACTGCTTCTATCATGGAAATTGTAGGACTTTTAATAAGAATCCTGCCTTCCACAAAAACAACCCATTCTCATGGGCTGGCAGCTCAGATGCACTTGGTAAGGCCCTTTTCCCACTTCACAAGAAGAAAATGGAAGCATGATTTTCCTCTTGTAGGAGTTAGGAAACAAAGTTATTTCTGAGCCTCTGGTGAGTCCCACTGGCATGCTCTCCACCACAAAGTCATAGTTCCCTCAGGTTCCCATTTGTCAGTGGTAGATACGTGGCTCTCACATATGTGGCTTTTATCCCAGACTCATGCATTTCTTCAGGGGCAGGGCTGGGTGAGGAGTATGGGGAGAGGTAGGAACAGAGCTCCTCCTGGTAGCAGAGCTCCATGAAGCTTAAATTTCCAACAGATACAAAGGCAGAATGACTTAGCACTGTGGAGGCACCTTCCATAACACACCCCTGGGGTACCAATGCCTGTGACTGGAGGGGTGGTCTGAAGTGGCCAGTGGAGCCACTTGCAGCTGGACCATCATCAGTAAGCCACTTTAGGAATTCTACAACTTCCTGGCTCCCTGTTCTTCCACACACCAGCTATGTTCTAGAATGCCCTCCCCAAGGTTTCCTAGCCCTAAGGCCAGGGTTTTTGGAATATTCAGTGTAGCCAGTCTTCTCTTTTGGCGGGAGGGCAAAGCCCAGGGACTTCTGTATTCTCCTTTTGCTGGCAGTTACCTTGGCACTAAGGCTATATGCACATTATGTGCTGAACGTTGTGCCATTGATTGTACAGGAGAAACGCACAGGTGCTGACAGGTGATTGATTACTGTTAGTCACAAAGTCAGAGCACCCAAATCCTTACCCTCCAGCTGAACCTCAGAGGGTATTCTCAAGACATTATCAGGTCAAAGTAATTTATATTAAGCACTCATTTAAACATAAATTTATATTTTATGAACCATGGCAATACCTACACATATCTGACAATAACAGTGCAGTTAAGTAAATCCATTTATTTGACCTGGTGCATGGAATAATCCATTCTAGCTCTTGAATCACTCTGCCACAGAGGCTGGGAGAATTCCTATCCTTGCTCCTCCTCAGAATGTATGGTTCCGGGTCTCTATGCTTTGCCTATTCTTTAGCAAAAGGTCTGAGGCAGCAAGCAGAAAGCAAGCCTGGGTCAGTGACCTAAACTCTTCAAGGTTAATTGCATTTTCTGCCTCATAATGAATGCCCTTGAGCCGGAGAAGCTTTATTTTAACTCATCATGAAGGGAGTCAGGCCCTGGCATGGTGCATCCTGATGAGCAGAGCCAACATGTAGAGAGCCCCCACTCGTTCAGCTTCACCTTACTCAATCCTCCTGAGAGACACACATATATTAAGTATCAACTAAGTGAGGCTTTGAGAGGACAAGAAGGATCACAGCTTCTTTCAGCTTGGGCCACATGCTGTGGGAACTGATGAGGTTTCATGGACCCTTGGGGAAGGCAGAGGAAAAAGGGAGGGATTATAGGGGCTGGAGCCGTGGCTCAGCAGTTAGAGTGCTTGCTTGGCGTGTGTGAGGACCCGGGTTCAAACCCCAGCACCACTTACACAACTAAGTGTTGGAAAAACAAAAACCAGATGAAAAAAATAAACAAAATGGACTGTTTCTCTCACTCTGTTAAAAAAAAAAAAGGGAGGGATAATAGAAAGTGGGCCCCTGTGGATCAAAAGTATAAAAGTCCAGGGTTGGCAGAAGACCACAGCAAGATAAGGGGGCTTGGAGGAGAGGCAAGAGCTGAACAAGTTGTCCTCAGGGGCCCAACAGGGAAGGAACAGGCACTCAGCCTCCATTCTAGCTTAAATTTGTATTTAAATTTCTTGTAGGCTAAAGGCATCCTTGCTGTCTTTGCCAGTGTCCTCCAAGGGCACGTGTGTGCTGAGGCTGTGTAAAAGCTCTTTAATGTCACAGAGGAACAGACACATTAGCTCATCTTCTCAGGGCTGTGGCATGAGTGAGCAGAGCAGAAAAGTGTGAATCAATTACTGGGGTGTGGCTGCTACCTCCCCTGATCCCGCTGCAACAGCCCAGCTTTCTGAGGCGCACAGGTACTAACATCAAGGTCCCAGTTTCCGAACCTCAGCATCTTCCACAATCATTTCCCTGCTGCGCTCCTGACTAAGAAGCCCACTTTTTTTGCTTAGTGGTAAACCAACAAATCTGTCCAGGAGCTGCTGAGGCTGCAGCTAGGAGGACAGCCAGCTCACTCTGGGAGATAGATCAGGAATCTCATTCCAGAGGGAAACACAGAGATGTCCATTTGAAGCCATACTGTCTTGCGCAGCAGACTGCCTCAAATGCTGCGGGGACACAGCTCAGCCCTATCCAGGTGTTCTCCTAGGTCTGTCTCAGAACTCAGCAGTCAGGTTGGGAAGGATGGAGCCCAGGCAGGCATTTGGTATCCAAACTGTAGCACCAGGTGCCGTCTGCTGAAGGGCCCGGAAGACCATGTGACTCCCAGAGGATCGGCCAACCACAAAGTAGCAGGAAATCAGAGTTCAGAGGGAAACAGGATTAGTGTTCCTTGGCCATCTGATCTTTAATAGATGCAGGAGCTTCTTTGCCCCAATACCCCACTCCCATTCCATATGCAAATTGAGAGAACAGGGTGATGTTCATGGTGCCACACTGATGTCTGTGGGGTCAGATGCCAGGGAGCCCTGTTGGCAGTACCCCACTTAGGCCAGAGAACTGTCTTAGATCACTGTCACATGGTGTGGCACTCAAAGAATGTGCACATGGGGTGTGGAAATCAGTCAGTCTGGAACATGGAGGTCAATGTGTGCAAGTGAATTTGCTGGGAAGGAGGGCTAAGTGTTCTGTCAGCACAGATGGCCCAAAACAGACTCAGCAAGGGCACTTAAGACCCTCGGAACAGAACCTCAAACCTGCAGCTGTTAGTGCTTATAAGGGCTAACAAGAGTGCCAGAATTATTGAGATATCAACAATGATCCTTCTAGAGCAAGAGCATTGCATTCCTACGTGGGTTTTTATTCCCAGTGATGTTTCTGAAAAAAAAAAGAAACGACAAACAAGATAGGCCTGAAGAAAAGCAATTTGTCCATCTTTTCCATGGCGAGGCTGTTTTTAACAAGTAAGGTGATGATCTTAGAAGCATCACCACATCTTGCTATTGATTGAATAAATTCTAGTTATGTTTCTTTGGCCAGTGAGAATATCTCAGAGGACTGGTCATATCATAGCTGCAGAATTACTGGAAACACAGCCAGGATTGTTTGAAAACAACAACTCAGGCTGTGTGAAGTTCATATTCATAATCTCTCTCCCACAACCCTTCTCAGACACCTATGCTTCTCATACAAATCTGCTTCAGGTAATTTGTAAAGAAAGTCCAGAATTTTTGGGCAAGTGACTAACTTCCCCTTGCCCTTAAACAGAAGGACAGTTTGACAACTAAATTATTGGTGAGGGGCAAAGGGCAAAGGCGTGTGTTATTTGGCAAATATAGGAATTTCTGGGGATGTGGGGAGAGGCCTGGGTGGTCAGGGTCAGAAGAAATATAAGCCCCTCTGTTCTCATAACCCTGTACCTATTTCTCCAACTTCCTCAGCCTCACAGAAAATATTTATTGACCATCACCAACATATATGATAGATCCTGAGTAAACACATCCCATAAAAAGAAGAGGTTGGGATTTCTGAATCCTAGTAAGTCTCATTTTCAGCTATCCTCTCAGGTCACTTGTGTTCCCCAGAACTTGAGGTGGAGGTATGGGAAGCAGGGTGGAAGTGCTCTGGAAAGGCGAAAGAGTGACTGACTTGGAGTCAAGGCCCTGGTCATCTGCTCCTCCACTGTGATCTCAGACCTGTCCCAAATCTGTCTGAACTTGTTTCCTTACCTATAAAACAGGGATAACAGCACATCTCTCAAAGGATTATTTTTGAGGCTCAAAATAAGAGACACAAGGGGCTGGAGTGGTGGCTTGGCGGTTACGGCACTTGCCCAGCATGCGCAAATACATGGGTTCAAACCCAAGTGCCCACGTACACAACTAAGTGTCTGAGCAACGAAGGCCATGTGAAAAACTCAATAAAAATTGATTCTCCCTGCCTCTCTCTCACTGTCCTTCTCTCTTAAAAAAAAAAAAAAAGAGAGACACAAGAACCCTGTGAATTTTTCCTACCAACTTTCTCTGCCTCCTATAACCTCTTCTTCCTTCAGAATGAGTGGACTTAAACTCTATGAGGCTGTGGTAATGAGAATGTGCCCTCAAGGAACAGAAGCCTACCTTCCCTGGACAAGAATGCCTAGGAGTATCCTGGCCACCTCTTCACCTGGCAGTTTCCCCTCTTTTATAGGAATCTGACACCATTTTTGATATCTGCCCCAATGGCTCTCAAAGCACAGATTTGCATCTTCTCTATACCCCAAGGCTATTTCTCCCAGACTTGGTCAAGAACAAGAGCAGAAAATATTAAATGCACACAATCAACCCAAACCCCTTTAGACATCTGGCAGCTGCTACTCCTGCTACAGAGACAAAGAGAGAGACTCTGCAATGATCCTGACATGCTATTTGGGAAGGAGGAGTTGAACGGAGTTTGAGGATGAGGTAAGATAAAATTCCAGTTCCAAAAGACACCAATACAATTCCAAAAGGCACTGTATGTACTTTTTTTTTTTAAAGGAGGCACAGTGAGAGAGAGAGAGAGAGAAAGAGAGAATCAATTTTATTTATTTTTTCATGTGGCTTTCATTGCTCAGACACTTCGTTGTGTACGTGGTGCTGGGGTTTAAACTCACATCCTTGCACATGCCAGGCAAGTGCCGTAACCGCTGAGCCACCGCTCCAGCCCTGCCAGATACTTTTTTGTTTGTTCTTAATTTAATCAAAACCAAGGGGGCTGTTCTTTTGAGCAGGATGGCCAGGGCCTTCCTTGAAAGCCCCTCATCACAGCAGACAGAACTTGGTAGGACTGCACAGCCTGACTCTTGGTCTATGGTCCCACTGGAGGCACAAAGTAGGTTTATGAATGCCTCCCTTCCCAGCCCTAAGTGGAAACAACCTTATTGGACCAATAATACCCAGAGGCCTAGGAGAAAAGTGAGACAGCTGGGGCCATGAGCCAAATAGGGTGGATAAATGGTTTAGTGTTCAAATGCTCAAGCCTGGGTCTGGAGTGACAGCTCAGTGGTTTTGGCCCTTACCTTGCAAGCATGAGGACCCGGGTTCAAACCCCAGCACCACATACACAACTAAGTGTTAGAGCAACTAAGGCCATGTGAAAAACTAAATAAAGTTGTTTCTCTTTTTCTGTCTCTCTCACTATCCCTCTCTCTTTAAACAAACAAACAAAAAAAAAATGCTCAAGCCTGAGAGAGCAGTGGGACAAACCCCAGATCTCCCCAAAGTGGCTGTCCCAGGGGTGGAGGAGAAAAGGAAGAAGAAAAGAGATCGGAGGCAGACAGCTAGCTCACTCTGAAGGTAGAGTGTCCAAGCACCCTGTTGTATGTTCATCACCTAGGGATGCTGGGAAGAGTCTGACACCGCAATTAGCTCCTGTAGCTTTAACTCCACAGGGAATCCATTATGTTAAGAGAAAGGGAAGCGCTGAGTAAGTTTACTAAAATGCATTTTGCCAGATGCTTTTTTTCTTTTTATTGTAATCAAAGTCAAAGCATTGATAGGTAAAGTGTCTACTAAATTGAGGTGTGTCTCATCCTCTATTGGTTCCTTGACAGAACCACTCCATCCTCAGAACCAGTGGTTCTCAAACTTAAGCCTGCATCAGAATCGCCTAGAGGGCTAGTTAAAACACAGGCCTTCCCAGCCCCACCCTCCGAGTTTCAGGTCCGGTACTGGGTACTGGGGTAGGGCCTGAGAGTTCTTGCTTTCAACAAATTTGCCAGGTGATGCCATTTCCGGGGACCACTCGACTAGATCTACCCTTCTCCAACATCTGGTGGTGACTGGTAGCTCCTGAAGCCAAGACTTTAGGGCTAAGGGGTATTTGAACTCTACCACAACCCAGCTCCGTCCCACGATTCTCACTTTCATTCAGCTCTCACATTTTCATGTACCAAGAAGACCAACTTCAGAACATGAGGCTGTGAGTTAAATGCTACAGAGAAAGTCTGCTCCTTCCTGCCAGGGTTTAAATTCTGCCTTTCATGACAGTTGGCAGCTGCCCAATTGTAAGGTTCAAGTCCCCAATTACCATTTATGTTCACTGGCTAACTAGCTCAAAACTCACTGCATGTTTGCTGTGAACGAGATCACCAGAAAGTAAAGCTGGCAGTCATCATCAAAACTATTTCAGAGAAAGAGCTCCCTTCTTGCCCCAGTTCTGCTGTCAGGGGCAAGGAATCTGTTCCAGAACATTTCCTCTCCAGGTCTCTAGGCTCTGGTGTCTCGGAGGTGAGGCTGCTGCCCACTGCTGCCTTGTGTCTGCTTCTGCGTTCCTTAAGGCTTCTCAGTCAGACATTTGTCTTAGTGTCATGACTAGCTGTTCCCTTCCTTCTGTTCTCACCCTGGCACCATCCCAGACTTATCCAGAGGCAGAGCCTGTGACCCTGGGCTGAGGCAGAAGCTGAAGGTGTGCTGGAAATGAGAGTCCTTGGTCCTTAAACTTGTAAGTTTCCTGTGCTTCTTCCAGATGTGATATTTCAGTGGTTGAGCAGCAATAGGTGTGTCTTGGTTGATAAATAATTCTGCTTTGGAAATGCATCTCCGAATGTGCACTGGGTGTGAGGTGGGATGAGCTGGTCCCCAGCGCATCAGGTAGAACTGTGGTCCAGGGCCTGCAGTGTGATGGAGACAGCAGAGGAGGCCAGGCTTCCAGAATTGAGTGACTGTTCCTCTTGCATGTCCTGGCAGTACTGTGAGTGGAGGAGAGGCAGGAGCCCTGGCCCAGCAAGGTCCCTGAGGTCCCTGAAACATCCCTGTCATCTGGGTCTACACAGCAAGGTTATAACACTGTGACCAAGATCTGCAGAGGCTTACACAACACTGATTGAGATGTCACCCTGAACATTTGCTGCCCACTGCTGAATATTGTGTTGTTAAAAAAAGGATAAAAAATATTGGGAAAAACACTCAACTGTATTATCTACTAGCGGCCCTGGGCAAGGCAGGACCTGAATAACCTCAAGGTTTAGAGATATCTGAAAAAGTGGCTTGGAAAAAGTCATCTTCCCTCTGAGCTCATGGTACTCACTGTCTGTACCACTTAACAATCTTCCTGCCAGCCCTCCCCTGTTTGTGTCCACTGTCCTCTCAGATGGAAGCTGGTGTGCAGTGCTTGCATTTGTGGTCCACAAGTCCAGTGTCTAGGACAAGATCCTCAAGAAGTACTAAGCACTCAATGACTATGACCAGGCTAACTGGCAACAGCTAGTCTTACCTGATGAGCTCCTTCTACCTGGGTCTTCAATACCTATTATCTGGTCAAATCAGTGTAAAAAAGAATACAGAAGGACCAGATGGGGAAACACCATTCCTGGAGATGGCATCCCTGTCCCAATCAGAGTCCAACTTAACCCTAGAAATTAATTTCAGGATTGGTCTGGTGGATTTAACTGTTGTCTAATTTGCCGATTCTAACAACATAGGATGTGCTTGGGAGGAGAGGGGAAGAGGCTAAGTGAGACACAGGGCTTCAGCCGAAACTCCACTGAGTTTCCAAAAAGATGCCTTCAATGCAGCCCAGCTCAAAAATAATTGCTTTTGCCTCCAATGCACAGTCATGGGAAAGGAAAATAGCTCTGCTTCCAGGAAGGTCTCTAACTGGGCCCTTGCCACTGAGAAAGAATTAGAAGCTCAATGCTGGAAAAGACTAATCATTACATTTGCTTAATCATATTGATGTGAACCTCACAGCCAAGTTCTTTTTAGGAAGTTAGTGCTGAAGAACATTTCTGTGCACCTGGACTCATGTGAAATAGTATTTAGGATGCTTTTTAACATTCAGAAATAATCAAATACCTTTCTTTCTTTCTTTAAAGAGAGAGAGGAAGAGAGTGAGAGAGAATCAATTTTATTATCTGGTTTTTGTTTCTCCAACATTTCACTGTGTACGTGGTTACTAGGGTTCAAACCTGGGTCCTTGTGCATGCCAGGCAAGCGCTCTAACTGCTGGGCCACCACTCTAGCCCCTCAAATGCCTTTCTATGAGCAATTTCCATGTCTTTAGGGATACTGGAAAACCTGTTCCTATTGGAAATAAGACAGATGTTTTTCCATGAGGATACACACAAGAGGAAATCTTAAAATCTATCAGGAGTTGGGCATAGTGGAGCAAGTCTATAATCCCAGTGACTTGGGAGGCTGTGACAGGAAGATTGCAAGTTCAAGGCCACTCCAGCAACTTAGCAAAAGCCTTCAGTAAGTTAGTGATACCCTGTCTCCAACTAAAAAATAAAAAAGGCTGGGATGCAGCTCAGTGGTAAAGAACCCCTGGGTTCAACCCCCAGTACAGAGAAACAAAAAACCTGAAGAAAAACAAAAACCTAACAGGAGACCAATAATTTAGTCAACAATATTTGAGGACTATGAACTAAGAAATGAGAAGATTTAAAAACCAGATTTCTTACATTTTTCTTTTAGGTTTTTAAAAAACCAGAACATTTCTACATTCTAGAAATTAGACATTAGCTGGTAACCAGTCTCAAATCCCCCAGAGTAGAGAGCTGATGAGGCTGGTGTACCAGGTAGCATGGGCTAAATGCACCCTTCCTATATCTCCTGAAGGCTGTAATTAATCTTGTTCTTTCTTTGCACACTCCAGATCTCCCTCATCTTCAGCATGACATGTGGGTCCAGAGAAAGTCATGAGTTCAAGACGAGAAAGGCTGCAGCCTCAGCAAAAAGATGCATCATTGCAAAGCTGCTCTGTGGGTTTTCTCTTCTGGAGTAGGATATCAAATATATATGTATATATTGTCCTCTGGGGTGCTTTTTTTTTTTTTTAAGAGAGAGAGAATGTGGGGCTGGAGCGGTGGCTCTGTGCTTACAGCGCTTGTCTGGCATGCGCAAGTACATGAGTTCAAACCCTAGCACCCATGTACACAACTAAGTGTCAGAGCAAAGAAAGCCATGTGAAAAACCCAATAAAAGTTGATTCTCTCTCTCTCTCTCACTGTACTTCTCTCTCTTAAAAAAAAAGAGAAAGTGAGAGAGTCAATTTTATTTTTTCATCTGGTTTTTGTCTTTTCTCCACTTAGTTGTGTATGTCGTACTAGGGTTTGAACCTGGGTCCTCATGCATGCCAGGTAAGTGTTCTACAGCTCAGCCACCTCTCAAGCCCCCTCAGCCCAATCATTTTTTTTAAGACTGAGCCAGAGAGAGGGAGAGGGAGGGAGGGAGAGAGAGAGATAGAGAGATAGAGAGAGAGAGAGAGAGAGAGAGAATCCGTTTTATTTATTTTGTGGTGTTGGGGTTAGAACCCAGGTCCTTGCACATGCCAGGCAAGTGCTGTAACTGCTGAGCCACTGCTCCAATCCCCCTCAGCCAAATCTTAACAGTAACATTAAGTCTGTGTATTGGTGATCATTTTCACACCAAATAGTCAATTCCAGATCTGAAATACAATACAGCTGGAGTTAGTCCACCAGCAAGAGTTTTGAAGGCAGTATTTTCTCACCTCTAAGATTCTTATTCATGAAATATATTAAGAGAATTACTGGCATTCATATATATTGTCCAGTTAGCCATGACAGCTATAAAATGTTTTCCCTTTTAAGTTGAATTCCAGAAGCTTCATTTGCATTTTCTCTGACTAAGGGATATTTTCAGGAAAAGCCAGGCTTGCAGGTATAAGGTGGAAGGGGACGATGGCTCAGCTTTGGTTCTTTTGAGTTGAATTAAATAATTATGTTAATAATCTCTGATCTGTTATTAGGGGTGTGTTCATATGCTATTCCATAGCTTATGGATGTTAGGAATTCATGATTTAAGAATTGTGAGGTCAATAATGTGAAATTTTAACTAATACCTGAAATGACAGCCTTAGAGATTAAAGTCCTCAGACACCTCCCTCTTCTGGAGCAATCTAGTGCAAGGGCTACCGCTGAGAGGCAGGCACCGAAAGGGCAGCAGTGCTGCAACTCAACATGAATTTCAACAACCTGCTCTTCAGAGTCTAAGGTGCTCTGACAATCTAAATTTAGGTCTGCTTAATGGAATGGCTTTGCTTTAAAAGACACTTATAAAGAGGAGCTTTATAACCCTCTTCTCCCCCAAAATGCATGTAACCTTACGCAGTTGGAACAATGAGGACGTGTGTCGGTGATCATTTTTACCAAGAAGAGATGGGGAGAGGGCCAGAATTATTTAGTGAAGACTTAATTTTAAACATTTTATAATGATATAAAATACTTGTGACTTTCAATGATAATGTATACAAAATAAAAAATATGAATGAGTCATGAGTAATGAGGTATTCATAACGATACACATTATGCTTTTGTGAATAACAGAGCTTCATAAAAGAGAGTACTTAAATAGTAAGGATTAGGCAGATGCAGAACTTTAAACATCTTTAATTTCCCTCTATACTGGGTGGATTAGTATCCCCCCAAATTCATGTCTACCCAGAACCTAAGAATGTGATCTTACGTGGAAGTGAGGTCTGTGTAGATGTCACTGGTTAAGATGAGGTCACACTGGATTTGGTGGGGCCCTCACACCATGTGTAGACACAGATACAGAAGGCGGGAACACAGTAATGTGAAGAAAGACTGGAGTGACACAGCCACAAGCCAAGGAATGCCCAGGACCACTAGGTGCTGGGGAGAGGCAAGCAAGCATTCCTCCCAGAAGCCCTCAGAGGCAGCAGGGCCCTGCTAACATCGCAACTTCAAGTTGTTAGTCTCCAGCACTGTGAGAGAGCAAATTTCTGTCATTTCAAGCCACTTAGCTTGTGATTATTATTGTTATGGCATATGCCTGTGATTTCTGCTACTCAGAGGCTAAGGCAGGAGGATTCTAAATTCAAGGCCAGCTTGGGAAATCCCCAATACCCGCCCCCACCCCCTCACACACACACAAATGAACATATTCTTCTACTTCAGGGAATACACCCTCTATGAAATCTTTCCCCACCAAATCTGGCCATTGTGACCTCTCTTTCTACTCACAGGAAAGAGCATTGATTGATCTTCTCCTTATTCTTTCAATACCATGTCCCATTGTTCACTTCCCTTCCTACTCCTAGGCTGCCCTGCACTCACTGTTTTAGTCAAATCTGGCTTCTTTTTTTTTTTTTTTTTTAAAGAGAGAGAGAGAGAGAGAATCAATTCTATTTAGTTTTTCTTTTCCTCTTTTTAAAAAAGATACATATATACGTATGTATATATGTATGTATATACAGAGAGAGAGAGATAGAGAGAGAGAGAGAGAAAGAATCAATTTTATTGTTTTTTACATCTGGTTTTAGTTTTTCCAACACTTATTTGTGTATGTGGTGCTGGGGTTTGAACCTGGGTCCTCATGGATGCCAAGTAATCGCTCTAACCACAGAATGACTGCTCCAGCCCTTCTATTTAGTTTTTCATGTGGACTTTATTGCTGTGACACTTCATTGTGTATGTGGTGCTGGGGTTCAAACTCATGTCCTCTCTCATGCCAGGCAAATGTGGTACTTCTGAGCCACTGCTCCAGTCCCCAAATCTGGCTTCTTGACATTCTCCAGATCTCCCTGTTTTCCCACGTCTGTGCCCTTGATCATTCTGTTCCTTCTGCCTTGAATATTCTGTCTCTTTTTGAAAAATTCTAGCCAGCCTTCAACACTTAGTCCAAATGCTACTGATTCCATAGAACAGACTTTCATTTCCCACTAAAATTATGTTTTCCTTTATTTATATATTATTTTATAATTTACCATATCCCATTTTATTACTATGCTACCATTTAAACTCCTAAGCTTCAGAAACTTCTTAAGGACAAGGACCACCTTATCTCAGTAGTCTCCAAGCATACATGTTAGTTTTTCTTAGTTGCCATGGCATGAAGAAAAATCCTATGCCAAACATCCTTTTGGCATTGAATGAGGCCTTGTGTTACTGAATGGTTTCATATGTGCACGTGTTAGCTTCCCGGTGACATTTAAGTTCCTCAGCATACAGCTTGCACTAAAAAAGCATTCACTGAACTAGCTCTAAAATGACACCCTCAAAGGCTGGAGCTCTTGCGGGCTGTTTCGCCAGCTTTTTTGTTGCTGTGATCCAAGGACCTGACAAGTACAATTTTAGGAGGAAAAGTTTATTGTAGGGGCCCATTGTTTCAGATGTCTTTTTTAGGCCATAGCAGGCAAGCTCCATTCCTAGGGGCTCTGGTGAGTCAGGACATCATGGCAGAAGAGTGTGGTAGATGGAAGCAGTTTAAGGCATGGATCCAGGAATCAGAGAGACTCCATGCCAGATAAAAATATATAACCCAAAGGCACGCCCCAATGACCCACCTTCTCCAGCCACACCCTACTTGCCTTCAGTTGCCAGTAATCCTCAGGATTAACTCACTGATTGGGTTAAGGCTCTCATAACTCAATCATTTCACCTCAGCCTACTGCATTGTCACACCCAAAATTTTAGGGGACACCACAAATTCAAGCCGTAACATTCCACCCTTAGTCCCCAAAATCTCACAAAGCAAAATATATTTAGTCCATGTCAAGAATCGCCATAGTCTTAACAGTTTCAAGACTGCCCAAAAGTTCAAGTCCAAAGTCTCTGCTGAAATTTAAGGCAAGCTTGCATCATGAACTCTGGTAAAAAAATCAAATCAAGTTACATATACCAATATACGAAGACACATAGTAAATATTTCCATTTAGAAAAATAGGGGCAGAGAAAGAAGGGATGGGACCAAAGCAAGGCTGAAATCCAGCTGGGTAAACAAGTCCTGTAGTTCTATGTCCAGCATCTGAAGCACATGGCACTGCAATATTCTCTAAAAGGCTTGTGTAGCTATGCCCCTATGGCCTTGCTGGTTGCAGTCCACATGGCCTCTCTGTTGGCTTGTCTGTGCTCAATTCCTGCAGCTTTCTTCAGCCAAGTACTGGCACTTCTTAATCTTGGGGGTCTCCATTGCACCTTCAGCTTCCTCCTCACATCTCCATGCATCGCCTTCTCAGGGGCTGCCCCCAGGGACTCCAACCTTGATGCACTTTGCCTGGCCTCCCAGGCCTTCCTTTGAAATCTTGGTGGAAGCCTCCATGACCCTCTAACTCCAGTATCCTGCAATCCTGTAGAACTAAAACCACATGGTTGTCACCAAGGCCTACTGTCATCATGAGCAGTAGCCAAGCCTTCAGGGACCATGGCTGTAGCACCATCTGTGTGCCTGGGTGGCTGAATGCATTGAAAAACCTTCCCAGGCCATCTTATGCAAAAAGGATGCCCCACTGGTCTCTTCTCAAAGGAATTTTTACTCCCTTGAGCTTGAGATGAATGTGGTCTTGCCAATTCATGAGATCAAGCCATCTTTCTAGCACTGTCTCTAGGCAAAGTGTTTAGCACTTCTTTAGTGGCACTGATGTCTTTATTTTGTTTTAGAATCATTTTTATTTAGGTTTTCATTGCTCTGACACTTAGTTGTGTATGTGGTGCTGGGGTTCAATCCTGGGTCCTCATGTATGTCAGGCAAGCTCTGCAACCGCTCAGCCACTGCTCCAGCCCCAGTGATGTCTTCAATAACAGCCACTTCCTTGGGCCCAGTTTTACTCCCACCTTTCAAGTCCAAGTTTTTCAAAACTTTCCACTCTGCTTTCTGGTCCTGAATATCACCATAAACTAGGCTAAAAGCTGCCAGCAAGACCTATGCCACTGCCTGAATACTACGCTGCCTGGAAATTTCTTCTGCCAGATTAACAAGCCCATCATTTTTAAAAATCAGGTTCAGAAAAAATCTCTGGACAGGAGCAAAATGCAGACAACTTCTTAGCCAAAACATAACATGAATGACCTCTAGTCAAGTTTCTAACACAGTCCTCCTCCTCCTTTGAGACCTCTTGAGCCCTGTCTTTACTGTGCACAGTCCTATCAGCATTCTGGACTTCTGAGCTCCCACCAAAATCATCCATTAAGCTCCACTTATAACAATCTAAAGCTTTTCTAGCTTGTATGGATAAACATCTCAAAATTCCTCCCACAAATTCCAAAAAGCTCCAAAAGCGTCTGAAACACATGGTCAGGTTAGTCATAGCAACGATCCCACTTATTGGTACCAATTTCTGTTTTAGCCAGCTTTTCCGCTGCTGCAACCCAAGGACCCAACAAGAACAATGTTAGGAGGAAAAGTTTATTTTAGGGGCTCACAGTTTCAGAAGTCTTAGTCCACAGGAGTCCAGCTCCATTCCTTGGGGTGCAAGGTGAACCAGGGCATCTCGGCAGAAGAATATGATGGAGGGAAGCAGTTTAAGGCATGGCTTTAGGAAGCAGAGAGAGACTCCATGCTGACAAAAAATATATAACCCAAAGGCACTCCCCAGTGACCTGTCTTCTCCAGCCACACCCTACCTGCCTTCAGTTGCCAGTTAATCCTTGTCAGGATCAACTCACTGATTGGATTAAGGGTTTTGTAACCCAATCATTTCACCTCAGCCTTACTGCATTATCACATGTGAAATTTTAGGGGACACCTCAGATTCAAGCCATAACAGGGGCTCTTGCTTGACAAAAGTCCCAGGAACTTATAAAAATAATATTTTTCTAAACGAAGTATTCAATAAACCAAAAATTTTCTTAAATGAGATGCTATTTTGAAAAATATGAGCATTATTCTAAGTCCCAGTTATTTTAGATTAGCTGGGAATCTGTCTCAAGTATGGATAGTTTAAGGGTCCTTCAGAGATTTGGGCAGAGCCAGGGGCTCCTCTGTCTAAGATTTTCCTCTTCATTTTCCAGTTGCTGTAGTTTTCCCAAACTCTGGACTTTGTGGATCTGAGAGAAACTAGATTTCCATAAGCTATAGCTGCCTTATATGACACCAGATAGGATGCCCTGAAGCTAAAAGCCATACCTGACTGGGAAACTCACCCACTGCCACTTCCTTCTTCCAAGAGTAGACCCTACTTCCATTCTGCTTTTTAAAAAATATTTTATTAGGGAGTTGAATTATTGTACAATCATAAATGAATATAAAGTAACAGTAAGATATGCATATGTTCTTAAACCAGAATTACCCCCACATCGCCCATACCCTCAGTTCTGCTTTTTATCATGCCTCGGTGGTGGTGTATTTTGCCCAGTATTTATGGTTATCTGTGAAAGAGTTGGTTCAACAGGAAGTACTTGGTAATTATGAAATCAGAAATTGCCTTTGTTAAAATTGTTGTCATCCTAAAAATAAAAATTGTTCCTAAAGAACAAAGAACTAGAAAGTGTATTAAATAAAAGTCAAAGTCAAAGTCAGCCGTAAGCAGAGGGGAACTCATTTAAACACTGGTCAGAAGGTCTCTATTTTTTTTTTAAACATGACATTACTTTTACCTGTTACATTGGAGTGTCATAACAAATGAAGTGTGAACTGGGTCCCTGGGTGCATACAGAAAAACATGAATCATCATGGACTGACAACCTGAGGCCTCCTAGGCTGAACGTACCGAAGCCTAGTGTGATCTGTGTGATGGCTGTGTAGGGACAGGGACGCTGGGCCACGCTGCAAGAAAATGTCCCCCCAAATCTTTTTTTTATAAAGAGAGAAAGGGAGGGGCTGGAGCGGTGGCTCAGCGGTTTTGGCGCTTGCCTGGCAAGCATGAGGACCCAGGTTCAAACCCCAGCACCACGTACACAACTAAGTGCTGGAGAAACAAAGGCCATGTGAAAAACTAAAATAAAGTTGTTTCTCTCTTTCTCTGTCTCTCTCACTGTTCCTCTCTCTTTAAAAAAAAAAAAAGAGAAAGGGACAGTGAGAGAGAGAGTGAGAGAGAAAGAGAGAATCAATTTTATTAAGTTTTTCATGTGGCTCTCTAACACATAGTTGTGTTCGTGGTGCTGGGGTTCAAACCCGCATCCTCGCACATGCTAGGCAAGCACTGAAACCACTGAGCCACTACTCCAGTCCCCTACCCCCCAGATTCTTTTAAAATATCTTTCCCAAAGTCTCATTTCCTCTGACTGCCACCCTACTCTCTCTTCCTGTCAGGGCTCCCTCTTCCAGTCTTAGCCAGCTCCCTTGCTCTTTGTTTTCTAAAGGCAAGTGCTGAAACTGCTAAGCCACTGCTCCAGCCCTTCTCTTTCCTTTTTTAAAGGCAAAGTTCCTGACTGCTCCAAACCTGCAGCTGTATCCACCACTCTGCTCATCACGACAAAGGCAGACTAGCCGAAAAGTGCCAGCCAGTGTGGGATTCCTGCTTCTCACAGTGCTCTGGAGTGTGTACATGCCCGAGGGTGGAGCATGACTCTAAATACTTACAAGAGTTTTCTCCTGTCATATTTACACACTCACATACAAGTGGAAGTAACAGGAAAGGAAGGGATGTGTTTCAGGATGGCAGTGTGAGTTCTATGTGCCAAGCATGTTATTTTCACCCATCATTTCTAATAGTCTCCATTTTTCAGACGAAAAGCCACTGTTCTTTCTCTTTCCACCCCAACACACAGCCTGTGGGCTATCTCTAACATAGCAATATAAGCTTCATTATAAAACATGAAAAAATAAGTCTGGGAGTCTTAGGGGAAAGGAGGTTGTGTTGTGTTGTTCAGGAAGGAAGGCCTGGGGTCTGGGATGCTTGAGGGAACAATGGGGCAGGTGGGTCCAGGAATGGAAGGGACACTGGCCTTCATCTTGCTCTCTTCCACCCACCTTCTCCCTATGAGGTCGTCTTACAGCTTCCTGTCTGTTCCTCAAACACTCCAAACTCATTATTTTTTAGAGAGAGAGGGCTAGTGAGAGAAAGAGAGAGAATATCAATTTTTATTTAGTTTTTCATGTGGTTTTCACTGCTCCAAAACATCATTGTGTACGTGGTACTTGGGTTCAAACCCACATCCTCATGCATGCCAGACAAGCGCTGTAACAGTTGAGCCACTGCTCCAGCCCCTCCAAATTAATTTTTTTTTTAAAAGAGACAGGGACAGTGAGAGAGAGAGAGAGAGAGAGAGAGAGAGAGAGAGAGAAAGAGAGAATCAATTTCATTCAGTTCCCCATGCGGCTTTTGTTGCTCCAAGACTTTGTGGTGTATGTGGTGCTGGGGCTTGAACTCACGTACTCTGCACATGCCAGGCAAGTGAGGCAACTGCTGAGCCACTGCTCCAGCCCTCCAAACACATTTTTAAAGACAGATACACTCTGAATGATGGCTTTGTTAATTTATTTCCCAAAGTTAATTAAGGCAGACACTTTGGAAGTCTTATAGGCAATTTCAGTCTTTAAAACACTGGGTGACACCCTTTCAAATAGTTAACTACTTCTCTCTGTTTACCCACAAGCTAAAAAAGTACAAGCTTTTAAACTGTCAAATATCTTGTCAATGTGGGGTGAACTGTTCCAAAAGGAAAGGAAACCTTTGTTCCTTACACCTATGGATGTGACAACTTTTAAAGTTATCACTTGAATAGAATTTAATGAATACTGGTACATAAGTAACTTGTTTCATTGTATGATAGTGTTTAAGATCTAAATTCCCTAGCATAAGGGACTTTGAATAGTTCACTTTTAGCCAGTATTATACAAGGATGGCTGCTGGATATTTCCTTGGGTCTGAGAATATATGTAAAGAATACAGTTAGGGGGCTGGAGCAGTGGCTTGGCAGTTACAGGGCTTGCCTGGCATGCGCAAGGACGCGAGTTCAAACCCCAGCACCACGTACACAACGGAGTGTCCAAGGAATGAAAGTCACATGAAAAACTAAATAAAGATTGCTTCTCTCTTTCTCTCTCTCTCTCGTCCACTGTCCCCTCTTTAAAAAAAAAAAAAGAATACAATTAGGAAACAGACTTTTCATAGATTATAAAAGGCCATGCATGGCTACAAAAACTTCCACTTAAGGTGTGTTTCAAACTCTGTACATTTAGAAGCTATCATTACAATTTCATGCTGATAACTTTAAGTTAGGTAAAAACCAACAGTGAAAACTCTTTCTATACAGTTTAGGTGTTTTAGAAAAAGTGATGTGCAAAAGAAAATCCATTTGAAATTCTAAATTTGATTTTTAAATGATGGATTTTATGATTCTTGGTTTTAAGGAACGGGAAGGTATGGGAAACAGAAAGAACAACGAACAAATGAAGAACAAAGAAGAGAAGGAGGCAAGGGAAGAAGTGATTTGCATCACTGACGGAGTTGGTGGCTTTCAGAAAAGCATAGGAGGGAGAAACACCAGGGGGCGCACAGCTGCACATCTGGTCAGACAGAGTGCAGGGTCTTGGGAAAGCTTCCGTTCTTATAAATCCAATTTTGCTTACTACTGAGGCAGAAGCAGCTGAGATACATAAAAATTCACACATAACTCAAACCCTCCTACATTTCAAACTTCTCCAATACTTAAAACTCTACCTTAGATGCTGGCAGAAACTAACAGATGGCCACACTGACAGTTTTAAAATTGCTGTCTTTTCGCTTATTCTCCTGCAAGTGGAACGCTGAATAAGAGGGTAGGAAGGGAAGGAGAAGGTGAGCTAACGTTGGCTGAGTGCTATCTGTATCGAGCGCGGTGTCCAGCATGCCATGTGTATTCTTCCACCACAAACTTAGGAGACAGGTACCACCACTGTGCCTGTTTGCCAAGTGGGAAAACCAAAGCACAGAGGCAAGGCAGCTTTCTAGAGACTGAGCTGGGAGTTGAACCCAAACAGTTTGGAACCTGCATATATAATCACTATGCCACTGGCATTTTCCAAAATAACCCAAAACAACCAAGTTGGCAGGATACAGAGGCTGAAAGTATACTGTACTCTCACACCTGGCTGCTGCCAGGGAAATCGATTAACATACAGCAGAGGAGCCTGGAGTCCTTCTCAGTGTTTTTCTTCACCACTCACCGTTATTATTATTATTATTATCATTATTATTATTATTCTTTTACTCACCATTATTTTTAAGCATCACAAATAAAAACCCTACCTGAAGCCATCCTTTCTCCCAAATCCAAATGTGAGCAAGAATTAAAAATCTATTTAGTTTTTTTTTTTCATACTCACTCCATTACATAGAATTTCAACTAAATGTCAAATACTCCTTGAGGGGAATATTTCAGTAATTTGGTGGTTAAATCATTTAGAAATTTTAGCTTCTAAAGCAGTTTCCATAAATAGAGGATAATTTTTTCAAAGTATATATAAAAACAAATACATACCAATACACTCTCTCTGTATTAGATATATTTAAGCAAAGTTCTTTTTTTCCCCCCAAGACCCTATGTATAAGCAACCAGTTGTTAAGAATTCTCAGAAAAGGACACGCCTGAATGGCCCCTAACATCCCTCAGAGCAAGAGTCCTCATCCGTTTTTCAGGCACAACTCATTTAAAAGGTTCAGATAATATGATGAATCACATGCACATCTTCTAAGGACCCGGAAGGGTTGCAAATGAGATGAAATGAAAATGGCTAAAATGTTCAGAGTCAGCCACTTTATTTTCTCTTTCCTATTTGCCATCAGTCTACAGCTCATTAGGTTCAAATCACATCAAAACCTAGAACTTGGGGGATCTTTTTAGGGTACAATTCTGTTTCACAACCATGGAGGCCAAAAGAAGCAAATAGGATATAGTGCTCCTCAGGGCTGTAGGCAAAGCCAGAAGTCAACAGACTCACAGACACTCTGGTACCCTGTGTGCATGGCTCAGAAAGGCTGGGAAAGGTTCCTGACCTGCAAATCCTTACTCCGTCCCTTCCTCTCGACCCCAATCACACCCATCTACACTCCCTGTCCAGGGGAGTCCCCTGCACAATGGGATACACTTTCCCTCCTTTTTCTAAATCAGTTATTTAAAAAAAAAAAAGAGGGATAGAATGAGGAAGAAAGTAAGAGTGAAAGAATCAATTTATTTAGTTTTCCACTTGGCCTAGTTGTGTATGTGGTGCTGGGGTTTGAACCTGGGTCCTCACTCATGCCAGGCAAGCAGTCCAACCACTAAGCCACCGTTCCAGCCCCTCTAAATCAGTCTTAAGGCCCTCCCTCCTTACTTTCTACCCAGGGACAGAATTATTCATAAGTATATCTATTTTCACTAGACTGTAAGCGCCCATGAAGTAAGACCCACATCCAATCTCTGGAACTCATAGGGCCTCACTTGGTATGTGTTAAAAAACAACTAAACCCAACAATAACAAAAACAAAAATACTTCACTTAAACAAATGGTTCTGGAATCCAGTTTCTGAAAGTCATATGCAGCTCAGTAGAAACCGTAGGACTGGACAGGCACCATCTGAGCCTTGGAATGTTTACTTCTCGTATAACACTAGAGTTGTCAGATCATTCTGTGAATGTTGATGGTGTTTTCTGTAAGTCTGCTTTGTGTACTCATCAGTGTCCCCAAGGTGAAACAGTCCGATTAGGCAATGACTGTTTAAACACACATTAATCATGCATTAGGAGTCCTAAATTGAAAGCACAATATTCAGGAAAATATCTTGGACACAAGGCATCCATTACAGGCAGAAGTGATCTCTCACGTCCTGCTGTGCACATATTTGGAGAGTAAGTGCACTTCAGGGAGCTCTGCTTGCTCTAAAAAAATAATGAAAGAGGAAAAGAAGGTATTTGCACGCTCCATAGCTAGGGAGGAGTACTTGTCAGGCAGCTACGAGTTCTGGAGCTTGTTTTGGTCATCATGATGGATGAGCTGCTCAACACAAGTATGCCTCAGTTTCTTCAAGGGTTCCTTCTTCCTTCTTGTTATGCAGGAATGCTACAGGGTTGTCCTACACTACATCTGAGCAGGCTGACAGGCGCAGCTCTCCCAGGGTCTGTGCAGCTTTTGAAGAAACTCATTCAGATCTCTGATCTAGAGGTCATGTATGCTAGACGTGTTTCCAGAATGGGGAGTTTAGCAGGGTGAGGGAAAGAGCAGAAGGTGACCAAGGACAGACTTCCTTTAATAAATCCTAAACCCACTCCATTCTCCTTTAAAGAGGGGGGTGGGAATCAACTTTATTTAGTTTTTCATATGGCTTTCATTGCTCTGATATGTTGTTGTGTACGTGGTGCTGGAGTTCAAACCTGCATCCTCGCTTGCCTGACAAGTGCTGTAGCCACTGAGCCACCACTCCAGCCCCTACTCCTTTCTCCTTAAGTAAAAACAGGGCAGATTCTAGTCTGGGAAGGAACCTGGCTTCATATTTATTTAAACATGCATTCACATAGATGAACACGCATGCTTAAACCACTCTAGGGTAAAACTATGACAGTTTCTTGGGGAACAAGATTCTGTACCCTGTTATCTCAGGCATGCTTGAACAAACATAGGTAAACACAACCATTCCTTTGGGCAGGGTTACATTAAAAGAGTTATCAACTGGGGGCCTGAGTGGTGGCTCAGTGGTTACAGTGCTTGACTGGCATGCGCAAGGACCCAGTTTCAAACCCCAGCATCACATATACAACTAAGTGTCAGAAAAACAAAACCCAGATGAAAAAATAAAGTTGCTTCTCTCTTTTTCTCTTCATCTCTCCCTCTCTCTCTTAAAAAAATGCTAAGAGAGATATCAACTGATATCTGATATATATTTAGTTTCACCTGAGGCTCCTAAATGACACAGGCAGAGGTCATGCTCCTATTAGACAGATCCATGTCCCCAGTGTGAGCTCAGCTTGGGACTTGGCATTCTGAGATGATGATGATAATTTCAACCACAGGGCACAGCTGGGACATTCTTACCAGTGACAGCAATCTCCAGATTCTTAAATGGTTTAGTCCAGCTGCCTTGCTCAGCTGTTTTAATAACCAGAGAGAGAAGCTGGGTGTTTAACAGTTGAATGCTTCCTCCATCATCTTTTTGGTACTTTGATTACAGGCAAAGTGACACTGACTTTTAACAACAGGGATATAGACTTTTTAATATAATGTCCTTCAAATGAACAAAGGCTGATTAATCTTGACTTTTGTCCTTTATTTTTAAAAAATTTATTTTTTGATACTGGGGATTGAACTGAGGGGTGCTTAACCACTGAGCCATATCCCCAGCCCAATCTCTGTCCTTTAAACATTGCAGATAAAAAATAGGTGATATAATTCATGTGGGGAAGTCTGAAGACTTACAGTGGAAAAACACCTTAAAAATGTGGAGGGGCTACTAGATGAATGAATCAAAAAACTGTGGTATATACATATATACACAATGGAATTCTACTCAGCAATTAGAAACAATGATATTGTGGCCTTTGAAGGTAAATGGATGGCAATGGAAGAAATTATGCTGAGCAAGGTTAGCCAAACCCAGAGAGTCGAGGGTCTAATGTTTTCACTCATTTGTGGAGGCTGGAGCTAAACCCAGGCCTGTGTGAAACGTGGTCAACCTCATGTATTAGACCCAGCAAAGGCGTAGCAACACATAATCTAGGGCAATCATTGATATGTATTGGAGGGAGGGGGAGGGGACTGGTGAGGGAGGGGAGATGGAGGGAAAAAAGGGAGGGACCTAAGGAGTAAAGCAACAATATAGCTTACTCTTTACCCCCTGGAGAATCCAAATAACACCTATGCAATCATTCAATTCTGGAAAATTCTCAACCTAAGCATTTATATTGTTTGTAAGGGCAAAATATAGAAGATTCAAGAGACTGGGGTGTGGGTGATGCGGGGGTAATTCTGGTTTAAGAATATATGCATATCATATTGTTATTTATATGCATTTTATGATTATACAATAATTCAATTCCTTATTAAAAATTAAAAAAAAATGTGGAGGGGCATGTGCCTGTCATCCCAGCTACTCAGCAGGCTGAGGCAGGAGAATTACTTAAGACCAGCCTGAGAAACACAGCCAGACTCTACCTCAAAACAAAGAAAAATGAATTTAAAAAATGTGTAGTGTTATGATTACTTGTACCAGAATGCATAAGACCCAGGCGTGGTGGCACACATCTGTAACCCCAGTAACTCAGGAGCCTGAGACAGGAGGATCACAAGTTGGAGGCCCAAATCTGCAATTCAGCAAGAACCTGTCTCAAAATGAAAATTAAAAAAGGCTGGGGTTGTAGCTCAGTGGTAAGAGTACCGTTGTGATCAGTCCCCAGTACTGAAAAAAAAAAAAAAGACTAGAAGGAAATAAGGTTAGGTTGACAGGGTTTCTCTCTTAATTTCTAAATGGCTGGAGCGGTGGTTCAGTGGTAGAGAGTGCTTGCCTGGTATGTGCAAGAATCCAGGTTCCAATCCTAGTACCTCATACACAACTATGTTGGAGAAACTAAAACCAGATGAAAAACTAAATTTAAAAAATTGATTCTGTCTTAAAAATAAAATGAAAATAAATGTTTTGAGATATAATATTTTTATAATAAAATTTTCATAAATAATTTATGGTACTCTTAAACTTTAAATATTAAACACTTTGTGCTCTGGATAATTAAAAATAGATGGACTCCTCCATAGATGAAATGTGATAGTGTGTGTGAAAGCACACATCCACAGTGAAATGGTCAGTGCTTTGGAGGATAAGGTTGCAAACTATTTAGAATGGCTCCGATTTGTTGTGGGAGTGATATTCAGTATGGCTGAAGGGACAATTCACATGCCATCAACCAAAAATACCTTATAGTAAGAAAGGCTGTGTCTACTATATCTTTTAAAATAAAAGAAGAACAAATTCTACTTTGGGCTAGCCTCTTCCCACCTTGGGTAAAAGACCATGCTAAACTGAGGTCCACAGGGGCACATTCTTCTGGGCTTGAGTCTGTATGCATCTGAATGTTTCAGATGTCAGACTGCCACAGGGTGTCCCATCCAAGCCGGCCAAGTGACTCTACCAGGAGGGGTAAAAATCAAAGAGCAATCTGCTCTGCACAGTGAGCAACTTCCTCACCAGGTGGGAAAATTTGGACCTGCCCCATAATGACTTTTTATCATGCTCCACATAAGCAAATCCTGCATTAAATATATATTCCAAATACAGTATATCAGGAAGCCAGAGAAACACCAGCATTTATGCTCAGGCCAATGGTCTATTACATGGGTTACAGTCAACTGGTATAAAATGAATATTTTCTACCATAGCACAATTGTTCCTTATACAGTTTTAATGAGATTCCACCCAATGTCACAGCAGTACTTATGTAATTACTCTATATAACTTTGCCAGCAAGGAGGGAATGAAATCTCCTTATCAGGGTACTGCAAACTACTAACACCTCAGCAGACTGTCTCTCTTGGTGCACTGCTGCATTTTGGGTAGCCCGGGAGCCCAGCCATCATGCAGAGGGTATGCTTGGGTGACTGAGGCTTCGGCACTGCAGACTCTTATCCAGGAAAGAGTACTGCACTTTCTTGAGATTTCTCAAGAAAATGGTACCTGAAAAGAAAGGGAGCCTGCAGCTGCTGAGTCGGGTCCTCTTTAGCTGGGATGGCCAAAGGGACGTGTGGCTAGTGTACAGTCATGCAGGCAGCTTGCAGGCAGCCTTGGACACAGCCTGCTGAAGGCAGCTTTGCTGGGAACCTTGGACAATTCATCCAGGAACAGAAGTGAGCAGGAGAAGAGGGGGATGGAAGGAAAAATTATTTGTTTGGTTCCTTCAGGAAAACTGTAAGTCAGCAGAAAGTATAATAAAGGAAAAAGAAAAGCACAGCTAGAAAGAGGTTAAATCTACTCTTGAGTAGTCATCTAAATTAGGAAGATGGGCCTCCTGCTGGGGGACCAGTTCCACTGAGACTTTGTCCCATTTTTCTCTAAGATCGCCTTTCTTTTCTACTTGAAATTTTGCTTTTCACTGAGAAGGGAAGAAGCCCAGATTTGTCCCCAGGGTTACGAAACCCAAGACCACAGCCCAGGGACTTCCCCACCAGACCTGTCCAAGGAAGGAATCCAATCAGAAGGATGCAACAGCACAGTCTCAGCATCTATGGAAGAGTTCTCAGAGCTCTGCATAGGACTGCTAAGGTAGAGCGTGGAGGAGGGGGCAGGACCACTGCATGAAAATTCCTTACTGGCCTTCTGGAATTCTCTCTGTTAGCATACCCATCTGCTATGGTTCAGAGACAGCAGGGTCAGCGTGCTTCCCCTTTCCACTTTTCCTCCACGTAGGCAGCATCGTGAAGTTCTCATTGCACACCAAAAAGTGCTAGTGATATGCTTTTGGATGTCTCAACGATGAGCTAAAATAAACTTCATTTCCTTATAAATCCCCAGTCTCAGGTATTCTGTTGCGGCAACTGAAAACAGACTAAGACGCCATCTCTCAAGGATAGCCCAATCCTTGGTGGTGCAGGAGGACTAAGGGAGGGACAGAATTAGGGGGAAGTGTCATTCCCACTCCACAACCAAAAGATCAATAATGAGAAGAAGGTTTGGTCAGACAGCAGCAGGAAAACGCAAATGGAGAAATCCCACTGTTACGTTCCACTGTGTTGCAATGGTTCTCTAGGGTTAACTTCTGTAGACCACATTGCTCAGTAAGCCTTGTAGATCTTCCTTGGCTTACACTGCACCTGCCCCTCACAATCACTTCCCTCACAACAACAATAACCTCACGCCTTAGCTATAATTTACACTCCTTGTGTAAACAGAACATTTAGCAAGTTTCCACATTGTACCTTCAATTGTTACCTCCACGGGTGGTATTATTTTCACTGAGGTGTGTTAACAGTAAGATTCCAGTAATAACAATACTTAGCGCATCTTAACCCTTCAAAGGGTGATCTCAGCTCTTATGTAATTTTCCAGCCTCATACTCAAAATTCACAGAGACCAGTATTGTTCACAAATGAACAATATATAACTCACAGGTGTTGGCTGACTGGCCTAAAGTTTACCGCACTCTTGAAACCATTTCCCAGGTTTCTTGATACTTACCTAAGGACTCATTCTATGCAAAAGTTCTGTGCTACTTGGGTAGAATGATCATTGCAAAAGAAACTTGGCAGAGCTGAGCTGCACATGAGGGGAAGACAGCTACTCAGCCAAGTCTTGCCAGTGCCCAGACTCAACGCAGTATCACCAGGAAAGGGCTATTCAGCTTGGGCACTTCTCATCCTCTCCTGCTCTTATCCCATCCCTGGGAACTGGCACAGAACTGCACAGACTGTGAGCCAGAGCTTTGGTCTGCACCAGATGCCTCTGCCTCTCATCCTGGAGACGGAGCCTGCTAAGAGGGCTAAGGCCTGAAGCAGATGGGCAAGCTCATCACTGCTCTAAACACTGTCCCTGGCCTACTGTGGCACCTTGGGACAGTGACTCAAAGGATACATTTATAGACTCCAAATTATTCAGTTGCCTCTATGTACTTCCCTACCCTAACACAGGAGCAGAGTGAGAGGACAAAGTAAGAGTTGAGTGGGGGGCAGAGTCAGATGAGTAATGCTGAAGAGCAGGCATAAGAATGACTCAACCAAGGTAAACGGGGTCACTTTCCACTTGCCCCAACTCTACCTCAATATGTGTGGGTGATAATGTGTGTAGGGGAAGGGGTTGACTCACCCTGGCTTGCCGTATCTGAACAACTACTATGACATTTTCCTTAGCATTTCTGTAGCAACTCCTTCTAAAGTTTGCCACATGCAACATCCACCTTCTCCTGACTTTCAGAAATAGCCTTGTGTAACAGGCAATGAGAGGGAGCACTCCATGCCCTCCCCTTTATTTTAAGAGAGAGACGAACAGTGAGACAGAGAGAGAGAGAGAGAGAGTGTGTCAATTTTAATTTTGTTTTTCATGTGACTTTGTTGCTCTTACACTTTGTTGTGTACATGGTGCTGGTGTTGGAACCCGCATCCTCACACTTGCCAGGCAAGAGCCATAACTGCTAAGACACCACTCCAGCCCCCTCCATGCCCTTTAATAGGGTTGTTCCCACCATCTTGCAAGGTCTAAGATGAAACTGAAGGCTTCATGAAATATTTTTTGTTTGTTTGCTTCTTTCTTTCTTTTTTCTTATTTTTTGGAGCTGGGATTGAACCCAGGGGTTCTCTACCACCGATTTACATTTTCATTTTGAGACAGGTTCTCTCGCTAAGTTGCCAAGGCTAGCCTTGAACTTGGGATTTTTCTTCTACCTCAGCCTCCCAAGCAGCACAGATTACAGGGATATGCCACCAGGCCAGGCAGCTGCTTGCTGCTACTGCTTTTTTTTTTTTTTAATTTTATTAAGTTTTTCATGTGACTTTTATTGCTCTAACACTTTGGTGTGTACATGGTGCTGGGGTCCAAACCCATGACCTTGCCCATGCCAGGCAGGTGCCCCTGAGCTACGGCTTTATCTCCCTGCTTGACTCATTTTTCAGAGAGGTGGGTCTCGCTATGTTGTCCAAGGTAGGCTACTATTTTTATTCCTTTCAACTAGCTATTATTTTCTTCCTTTGAATGCTCAAAACATTATTTTCTAATCTCATGACTATTTTTTTTTTTAAAGAGAGAGGGACAGTGAAAGAGAGAGAGAAAGAATCAATTTTATTTAATTTTTCATGTGGCTTTCATTGGTCTGACACTTTGCTGTGTATGTGGTGCTGGGGTTCGAACCTGTGTCCTTGTGCATGCCAGGCAAGCACTGCAACTGCTGAGCCACTGCTCCAGCCCCATAATATCTTTTCTTAAAAGAGATATTTGTGCAGTTGGCTCATTTCCTCATAACCCTTTTAGATTATGATCCTTAATAGCAAGGATTGTGTGCCACTCAAGCCCTGGCAATATTTCCCTGACCACACCAAGTGCTCTATAAACACTGGTTAAACAGAGGTGAGTTGTTTTCCTCCTGCGCTCAGTGCCAGATCTCTCGCAGTGCCTCCCTGGCGTCCTTGCTTGTAGAGTGTCCATCACGACTAGAGAGATGAAACCTCCATCTTTCAAGGCTGTGGTCTACGAAAGCCAGACAAACTGATCGGGAGATGGGATTGCCGCGGTTTCTCTTAGTTCTAAAACTCCATAATTCTAAAATGTTTACTCAATGACAACAACAACAAAAAAGACGTTAGTAAATTTGGAGGGGGAAGAATAAATATTGAAATAATGAATAAATGAAAAGGCAGTTGGGCATGTTGTAGTCTCAGGAAAAATGCCAAATATTCAGGGAAGGCTTTCTGGGGATGAAACAATTTAAGATGCTCTAAGAATAACAGGAAGAACATTTCCTAAATAAAGTGATTTATTTCTAAGATGAGAGAGAGGGCTAGGAAATGTCCAGATCAACTGAACATACTATTGAGTAGATCTGACAAGGAGAGTATAGTAAGGGCAACAAGAGTGTCTGAAACAAGTGACAATCTGAGGAGATCATGAGCGCAGATCGCACATACAGACTCTGGAATCAGTTCGCTTTGAATCCTGGCTGCCATGCTCTCTAGCCACATGGCCTTAGCCAAGTCATCTCACCTCTGTGAGTTCTAGTTTCATCATGTACATCATGACTACGCTCAAGTATCTCTATGTGATTAAAAGAGACAAATGACACAAAGTGCCTACCTACAGTGCCCAGCACTCTTCTTTGAACAGTTATTTACTATCTGTGTGTGCTAGATAACAAACTAAGTATGTCACACAGTAAATAACCAGAAAATGGAAGCTAGAATAATAATTATTATCTAAAGGGACCATGCCTCCTTGTCCTACATCCTTCACTATAAATCAAGCCTCTTGAGGCTGGAGCAGTGGCTCAGCGGTTACTGCACTTGCCTGACATGCATGAGTACGTGAGTTCAAACCCCCCACTTACACAACTAAGTCTCAGAGCAACGAAGGCCGCATGAAAAACCAAATAAAATTAATTCTTTCTTTTTCTCTTTCTCTCTCACTGTCCCTCTCTCTTTAAAAAATGTAAAAAGGGGCTGGAGCTGTGGCTGGAGGGGGGTGGTTTATAGTGCTTGCCCGGCATGCTCAAGTACACGGGTTCAAACCCCAGCACCCACGTACACAACTAAGTGGCAGAGCAACAAAAGCCATGTGAAAACTCAATAAAAATTGATTCTCTCTCTCTCTCCCACTGTCCTTCTCTCTTAAAAAAAATGTAAAAAAAAAAAAAATCAAGCCTCTTTTGATTCTGGAACTTAGAAGAAGAAATGGCATTTTACTATGTATGCATAAATATATATGCCTTTGGTATATTTTGCCAAAACAAAACAAAATTTGTCCTCAGCTTTAGGTGCACTGAATGAATATGCAAATTAAATACCAAGAATTTTCTGAAAGACTTAACTTTTTTTTTTTTTTTTTTAACACAGCCTCTCCTTGCACACAGCAGGGTAGTCAAAATGCCAAACAGATATTCCTCCCTACTCTTGGAAAGTCATTTCCTGACATGGTCCCAAAGAGACATCTTGAAAGACAGGCAAGGGTTATTTATGAGTCCCCTCTCCAGGGATAGTCTTCTCCTATGGATGTAAAACAGGCTTTGGCAGCTGCTCAGTATCATTAGACCAAGGGCAAGTCAACTGCTCTCTCATGCTTAAAATAAAGTTATCATCTCAAACTAAAAATACTCAGCATTTGATCAAGAAAGCCAATGGAGATCCAGTTGCCATGAGGGATTTCTTGTTGATCATGAGGTTTCTATAATGAATACCTGAAAGTTTGATTTATAAGGATATATGATATAGAGAAACTGATGGAAGACACCTATTTTATAAAAAGATACATTTTGCGTGTATGTGTGTATATTATCAAACCATCAAACCAGAATGAAGTTTGTTTTTGTTAAGAATATAACTTGTTAATACATTTTATAAGCAATCAATCTCTGGGAAAATACATATTTCCTCCACTAAATATTCTCTATGTTGTGATTTCCAGTGGGTTATTTCTATTTACAACCAAGAATGAAGTAGAAACTTCAGAGATGGATTTCCTGGGGCATGGTTCTTTCTTCGGTGGTCCAAGTAAATCAAGTGTTTTCAGAATTTTGGATGGATAACTGAGGATCCATTTGGGGTTCAGGTAGTGGTAGGAAGTTGCCCACAGATATGTCAGAAACATGAGGCTAGGTAACCAGTGTGTGCAAAAAAGGACCATTTAGAAAATCACTCACAGCTACGATTATCAAACCCTGGATAAGAAGGAGGATTAGTAATGAAGCTCACACTCACTGTTTCACCAAGTAATTTGAATATGATTTCTTCACACTTAGAGTAGATCCATTTCCAAACTAATGCTTGTGTTTCTCTAATCCTGTTTATTCTTAATTGACACAAGACTCTCCAGGCAGGATAAGGTATTATCTCTCATAAATTCATAAACCTTTACAAAAGAAATACATTGGGGAAATTACTTCAAATGTCAAGCAACTCAAGGGACTCAATCTTGGAATTTATGTTTCTATTTTTAATGTTTTAATCCAGACACAATTTTTTCCCTTAAGTCCCTCCAAGTATTGAAAGAACTAAATCAGCTCTAAATACAAACAGCTCATCAAAAGGGAAATCAGAACTTTCCTTCTCATTTACCTCCTTTAAATCCAGCTATTTTGTGGGGAGATATTAAATAAATAAATAAATAAAATCAATTAAAATACACATGATGTGAGATGACATATTTTTTGCTCCAAAGTTCTCAATATCTTGCTTACTTAGAAACAGCTGCTCAAAGAAGAAAAATAGATTGAATGGAGAAATCTCAAAAAATCAGTCTATGTCCCTGCTCCTGGGTCATGTGTCAACTAAAACATCTCTAAAATGTATGGTTTATGTTAGTGTTCCTTTTTTTTTTTTTTAAAGAGAGAAGCAATCTTTATCTAGTTTTTCACGTGACTTTCACTCATCAGACAGTTCTTTGTGTATGTGGTGCTTGGGTTTGAACTCGCATCCTTGCGCTTGCCAGGCAGGCGCCGTAACTGCTGAGCCACTGCTCCAGCCCCTATGTTAGCGTTCCTTAACCTTCACTTTGTGACATTTCCGATGAATGTCAAGATGAATTTTAAATCATCTTCATTTGTTAAAGATGCTACTTAGCACTATATCATGTGTGTGTCTTCCCAAAAGGGCTGGGAATTATGAATCTGTGAATTTCAGAAAAGGTATAAGCAAGATGGGGATACCAATGTCCACTAAGAGTTGACCATTGTTTAGACCACCTAAAGTTTAACCTTTTTTTCCTCTGTTATCTCTGCAACATTCTAACATCTGTAAAAGTGAAGACTTACCATCATCTGCCTTTTGTATATTCTTTTATTTATAATACCTTGAGGCATTTATGTCAGTTTTTTTTTAGGGGAGTAAATACTTTCCCCCATCATTTCCTTAAAAAACTGATTTGTGTTCAACATATGTATATCAATAAACGTAATTCACCACAAAAATAGAATAAATGACAAAAATCACAGCCATCTCCATAGATGCAGAGTAGGCTTTTGACAAAATTCAGCACCTGTTCATGACAAAATACATTGCAGAAACTAGGAAGAGCAGGAACCTACCACATCATCATAAAGGCTATATACAACAAACCCAAAGCCAGCATCATAGTGAGTGGAAAAAAACTGAAAGCATTTCTTTTAAAATCTAGAACAAGATAAGGATGTCCACTCTCACCACTCCTATTCAATATAGTACTTGAAATTCTATCCAGAGCAATTAGACAAGAGAAGGCATAAAAGGAATAAAAATAGGAAAGGAAGAAGTCAAATTATCACTGTTTGAGCAAAAGGCAGGCTAGTAGAGCAGAGGAAAGAGAAGTGGAGAGGGGAGGGAGGACAGGAGGAATAAAGGGGAGGGAGAAAGGTGAGACTATGACCTGAAAAAGCTTTCCACGTATGTATAAGTTTATCAGAATGAATCTAACTACTAGGTATAACCATAAAGCACTAATTAAAAATAAACCTAAAATCTTGTACAAGAAATAAGACACTTTGTATAAACAAAATTAAAAACAAGTAATTTACTGGAAGAAAAAATTATCACTGTTTGTAGATACTATGATCCTGTATTTAGGATACCCAAAAAGTTCTACCAGAAGACTGCCAGAATTAATAAACAAATTGAGTAAACTACAGGACACAAAATAAACATACAACAATCAATAACCTTCCTACACACCAATATTAGGTAAACAATCCCATTCACAGTAGTGTAAAAAAAAAAAAACTCTAGGAATAAATCTAACCAAGGAGGTGAAAAACCTGTGCAATGAAAATTGTAGGACACTGAAGAAAGAAGACACGAGATGGAAAGACCTCCCATGTTCACGGACACACAAAATTAACATCTTTAAATGGTTATATACCAAAGGCAATATACAAATTAAATGCAATCCCCATCAAAATACCAATGACATTCTTCACAGAACTAGAAAAAAAGAGTCCTAATTTCTGGAAGAATAAAAGACCAGAATAGTCAAAGCAAATAAAAACTACATGGTGCTGGTATAAAACATACACACAGACCAATGGAACAGAATAGAAAACACAGACACAAACCCACAGGAATACAGTCATCCGATCCTTGACAAAGGTGTTAAAAACATTCATTGGAGAAAAATATAGTCTTTTTCACAAACGGTGCTGGGAAAACTGGTTATCTATATGTAGATGAATGAGATTGGATCTCATTCTGCACAAAAATCAACTAAAAAATGAACCACAGATCTAGAAATTAGACCAGAAACTGTAATTGCTGAAAGAAACTGTAGGGTCAATACTCCATAGGCACAGGCAAGACTTTCTTAATAGGACCCCTAAAGTTCAGGAATTAATACCAAGAATCAATAAATGGGATGATATCAAATTATAAAGCTTCTACACAGCAAATAAGATAAATATGAGTGTGAAAAAGAGAACCTACAGAATGGGAGAAAAATCTTTGTTAGCTATTCTTCTGATAGAAGATTAATATCCAGAATATATAAAGAACTAAATAACACCAAAAACCAAATAACCCAATTAATAAATGGGCAAATAAAAAGACACTTAAAAAAAAAAAGAAAAGATACTTTCAAAAGAAGAAATACAAATGACCAACAATACAAATGTTCAACATCTTTAGTAATTAGGAAAATGCAAATTAAAAACTACACTGAGATTTCATCTCACTCTAGGCAGAATGGCAGTCATCAAGAGTACAAATAAATAATGGAGAGGATGTGGGGAAAAGAGAACACTTTTACACTGTTAGTGGGAGTGTAAATGCAACCACTATGGAAATCAGAATGGAGGTTCCTCAAAAGACTAGAAATGGAACCATTGTACAACTCAGCTATACCACTCCTTGGTATTTATCCTAAAGAATTAAAGTCATCACACTACAGTGATACATGTATACCCATGTTTATGGCAGCACAGTTTACAATTGCCAAACTCTGGAAACAGCCTAAGCAATGGAATGAATGGTTAAAGAAAATATGATATATATACACAATGGAGTTTCATTCAGCCATAAGAAATAATATTATCTCATTTGCAGGAAAACGGATGGAATTTGAGAGCATTATGGTAAGTGAAATAATCCACTCAGAAAGCCAAGGATGATGTTTTCTTTCATGTGGAAGCTAGAGAGAACAACAACAACAAAGACAAACGAACTAACTGAAAGGTGTGGGGGTGGGAATCTCAGAAAAATAGGAGAAAAATCAGAGTAGAAGAAAGGGACCAGGGCAGGGAGGATCTTGGGAGGGAAAGATAAAAGATACTGACCACACTGTATTGTTATATTGTGTCATGTACGAATATATAACAACAAATTCCACTATTACATATAATGCACCAATAAAAATATGTGGAAAAAGCTGGTTCATATAATGTTTTATAATTTGCAAAGTGTATGCTCACAAAAGCTCAGAAATATAACAATTATTCTTAACTTTCTTTATAGACATGAAAACTGAGTGAGATCATGGGTTAACTACTAAGGTATCTGTGATAATTCCTAATTAAGTGGCCAAATAATGCTAAGCAGGGACTTGAGTCCAGGCTCTTACTCCAAACCTTTGATTCTCTCCACTGCCTCTCAAGAAGGGATTCAGACATTTGCATCACTTGATTTGGTTTTTCTCTCAGTGCTTTAAAGCTATACAGCCCCAAACTGAAGTAACTCTCCAGTGATGTGTGGTAAGAGCATTATCACTTCGATTTTGAATGCTGTGCTCTTGACAAACAGCCTTTTAAATTAGTCTCTTGCTGGGTGTTGTGGCACATGCCTGTAATCCCAGTGGTTTCGGAGGCTGAGGCAGGAGGATGGCAAATTCAAAGCCAGACTCAGCAAATTAGCAAGGCCCTAAGCAACTTAGTGAGATCCTGTCTCAAAATGAAAAGGCTTGGGGATGTGGCTCGGGGGTTAAGTACCCCTTGGTTCAAAATCTCCAGTTTAAAAAAAAAATCAGTTTCTCCTTAGCTAGGTTTATTGCTCAGTGGTAGATCATATGCTTAGCATGTGTGAAGCCCTGGTTTTAATTCCTAGTACAACAAATAAACAAACAAACAAACAAATAAACACAAATAGCTTCTTTCCATTGATTGTTAATTCAACTACTAGTTTGCTTTGATTCCTAATAATTTTTCCGATGTTGGTTTCCTCTGGTAAACAAGCCAGCATCTCCTCACCTACTTACTTAATTTACTTTTCCTCCTAAACACAGAGACATACTGTACTTATTTCATTCTGTCTCATTCTCATATAACACCACAAGATAAATATTGTGATTGACCTATTTTATAGATAAAGAAACTGAGGCTCAGAGAGGTTAAGTCGGTACCTATCAAATCATTTGTGATTATTTCTAGAGTGTATCTAAGATAATTCAAATTTTGTTTTCCAGGTTTCTCTTGGTTCCATTAGTGGCTCAATGTGTATTTCCTTTTTCTTAAGTAAATTAAAGAAGCACTAAATGTCATGCCAGAGAATGACTCACTTGTGCATACACTAGGCCCCAGACGATTAGAAAAACTGCTCAAGTAGCTGGATTCATGACTAACAGAGAAATTGGCACAAAGGTGATAAATAAGGATGTCCTGGGAGCTCTCATGCCTTTGAGTACCCGGCCTTACAGTACCACCAACGGACCCTGCGTTTAAAGTTGAAGAAAGACAATCTAGGAAGGGAGAAGAAAAAGAAAACCCAAAGCAAAACAGGAAAGCTGTAAGTAAGAGGAGAAAGGAGGAAGAGAGATTTCTGTGGCCTCTGGAAGGCTTTTTTTTTTTTTTTTTAAGAGAGTCAATTTTTATTTTTTCCATCTGGTTTTTAGTTGTGTATGTGGTGCTGGGGATCAAGTCCAGGTCCTCACAATTCCTTGGAAAAAGCACTACCACTGCACTTCTGCTCCAGCCACTGGAAGGCTCATCTTATGTCCCATGCTCAGTTCTTATTGGTACTACCTCTGCTGGAGTGCCTGTTCCTTCCTGTGCAGTGCTCCCTGTCACTATAGTTACCAGATGACAGACTCCATAGAAACAGAAACATGCCAGCATCAACTCTGGGCCTCTGTTGACCATTTGTATCACTCCTGCTCACACCTGGCACACCAGCAACACTGACGTCAACTTCTCTATCCATGCTCTGAACAGAGTAGAAAAAGGCTTTCCCTTGCTTCCATACAAATCCAACACTGCCCTGCCTCCGGCCACCACACTACTGTGCTTTCTCACAAACTGAAACAACCTCTAGTGACTAATTATGTAAGAAGTCTCTCTCCTTAGGCCTCATAGCTCGCTACTTCGATTCCTCTGCACAGAGCCATCTGTTAACCACGGAATCAACATCAAAACATTCTTTGATGAGTCACAATTAATGACAAGTACAATGTGAGTACTGCCAGAATGATAAATATAACACTACTCAAATATGCATCATGGACTAAATAGAGTCGTTTAGGGTTTGAAAATGAAGTATTTTAAGATTAAAAAAAAAACTGCTTGGCTTTAAAAATAAACCAAATACAGTCCTGGTAGAGCCAAAGAAATCAAATGGAATTGACGTAGTGTTAGCAAAGCTGATATTATGTGCCTGGAAATAATCACAATTGACTTTAATAGTTGATATAGAAAACTCTGCAAATACAGCAGTGAACTCAATGAGCAGGAAGATGAGACGCGACAGCTCTGATATCAACTACTCTGTGCCTCTAGACCAGATTATTAGCACAGTGCTAGTTTTCCAGATTCTAAGAGGACTCGGTTGACAGTAATGTCTTCTGCAGTGAGATTCATGGCATTTCTGAGATTTTTTTCTGGACATTCTTGCTTGTTAAAAGGATAGAAAATACAGTGAATGGATTTAGCCAATATTTCTC
Source organism: Aplodontia rufa (assembly GCA_004027875.1). Taxonomy (NCBI): domain Eukaryota; kingdom Metazoa; phylum Chordata; class Mammalia; order Rodentia; family Aplodontiidae; genus Aplodontia; species Aplodontia rufa. Next base: position 48,912 of record PVKS010009952.1, read on the forward strand.
TTCCATTTATGGGGTCTAGATTGCAAGGTCTTTTGTGTGAAAGACCAAGTCTCCACATTCATACCTGCTAAACTTCCTCAGCAAAATGACTGTATTTTAAAAACAAGATCCGTATAATAGAAACCAGCAGCGCTCCTTTGGGTTTTGCAATCAATAAAAGATAAATAAGAAACAGCTCAGCAATAATGAGAACTGGAAAAACAAATGTCATTTGGAATTGGAGTCCCTTGAATGACTTAACACTGAGTAGCAAAAGTAAACAAGGTGAACCCTAATCTCATGTTTGAACAAACCTGTATAGAAATGTAGTTTTAAAAGTATGTGCGAATGCAACTTTTGTTGTAATTAAGGCTTGTGGCTATTAGCTCTAAAATTTTTTTCTTTTTTTCAACCAAAAAAAAAAAAAGCATTACGTATTGTAATGACTATGATGTAATGACTATAATGATAGAATCCTGACACAACAAGGTTTTTTTTGACTTTGGCATTAGATTTTGCCTCTTTCACATGTTGATGCTTTTTCTTTTGGAAAAGAAAGCACATATCCTGAAACCTGCCCTCAGAGTAGGGGAGATATTGCCTCAAAGCCAACCCCAGGTGATGTAATTCTCTCTGGACCCTGCATTCCACCTAGTTTTATGTCCTCTGGTATTGACAACACTGTACTTTATGATTGAAGTGCTTCTAGAGTACTATTTGGGTCTTATCTAGAAGAGGCACCTTTGGGTCACTAAACAAATAGACAACATGATGATTTATAGCCCATGCAGAAGACTGCAGAAGAACTAAGCATGATTCCAACTGCTGTAAAATTAAAAAAAAAAAAAAAAGGACATGACTGGAGTATGGTTTGGACTGAGGGGAGCTCCAAAGAAGTACCAAGGGAAGGCACCAGGTACGGACAGGGTTGAAGAATAGCCTGGGGACCCAGTACTTTTTAAATTGACAGTTAGGAATTTCAGTCATTTTTAGCTTATACCCCATTTGGGCTGAAGATACACAAGAACAAACACAGGGCACAGAAGGCAGAGAGAAGTAGAAAGACTTTTTCTAATTCTGTTCTGTATTTACTGCATTTTTTTTAAGAGAGAGGGACAGTGAGGGAGACAGAGAAAGAGAGAAACAACTTTATTTAGTTTTTCACATGGCCTTCGTTGCTCCAACACTTAGTTGTGTATGTGGTGCTGGGGTTTCCCCGCATCCTCGTGCTTGCCAGGCAAGCGCCGAAACTGCTGAGCCACAGCTCCAGCCCTATTAACTGCATTTTAATCCCCAAAGTGAGATAGCAGTGTGGTCGTTCACTCTGACAACCTGTCAGAACCATACGATTTGCACTAAGATAATAGTATCTGCCTTTTATTAATTCCAGGCAGGCACTACACGTCCTTGTGCCTACCTGTGCAAAGCCAGTGTTACTACTGTATTTCCACTTGATGACTGAGGAGTCTAAGGTACAAAGAGGTCAAGAAAATTGTAAGAGACACAGCTAATGTTCTAGGTTGGGACTTGAGTGTCAGTCTGTGCAGCACAGAATGTACCTAAGTTCTAAGACTGAATTTAATTTTCCCTCTATGCCACTCTATATGATACTATTAAAATTAATTTTTTAAAGAAGTAATTTTTTAACATTCAAATAAGTATAAATGAGGTTAGTATTAATGTACTAACTATAGGTATCAGGGACCATAAAGTTCTAACTCAGTTTAGATACTATTTCCCTATAAATGTAAATCAAAGTACCTGGGTACACAAATCACTTGAGATAGAAAGATACACAAGTCACAATTCTTGCCTTTTACTTTTTACTTTTAAAATTTTAGGTAATGGGGATTTAACTCAGGTGCACTTTATCACTGACCTGCTGTTGTTGTTTTTTTAAAATTTTTGAAACAGGGTCTTGCTAAGTTGCCAAGGCTGGCCTTGAACTTACAATCCTCTTGCCTCAGCCTCTGGAGTCACTGCAATTACAGGTGTGCCACCATGACCGGCTTACCATTCTTGCATTTTAATAGTTTATCACTTATTTGCTCAGTCTAGGAAACAAACAACAATATAGACAATGGACTGTTTAGTATAATAATAAAAGTAACATCACAAACAGTGCTTGATTAATTACCAAATCAAACATATTTAAGACTGAGTAAAAGGAGAGGTTAAATGGTATAGAAAGGTTTAGGAAGACCTCCTGGAGGAGGAGAGGTGAAGGTTGATTCCTGAGCAAAGGGGTACTGCACTCCAAGTGGAGACATGAGGAATACAAACACTAGGGAAAAGGAAAGCCTGTGCCCTGGAGAGGAAGGTTTGGGAACACAAGTGATTATAAGGTAGCTGGAAAGGTACTGAAGAAATAAACGCTGGAGACTTTGAGGTTGGGCTGGGTAAACTGGGTTCAATTCCGTGTGTAGTGGGGATCCAGGAAAGTTTTTGAGCAAGGGTGTCACATGATCCAAGTGCTCTTCTTGGAAGCTTTTCCCAGAGCTTGGGGTCTAGTAGCTCAGTGGTAGAGAGCTTTTCTGGCATGCACGAGGCGCTGGGTTCAATGCCCAGCATACCCCTCCCTCCTTCATGTACAAAAAAAGGATTTTTTCCAGTAGTGGGTAGCAGAGAGTTTGAAGAGGCGGAGAGGCAAGGCAGCAGGAACAGTCAGGAGCTGACTACAGAAGCAGCTCAGATACCCAATGGAGACAAAGGGAAAAAAGAGAAAGCTAGTTCAGTTTCATTCTGATGCTGTGGACTTAGAAAGATACTGACTGACTTCTGGTTGGAACTGGTCTAAGTGTAACTTCAGGGAAAATAAAGCACAACAATCTTTGGCTAGGTTTGTAATTCAATTAGAAATTAACTTTAGGGGCTGGAGTGGTGGCTCAGCAGTTGTAGCGTTTGCTTGGCATGTACAAGGACATGAGTTTGAACCCCAGCACAATGTACACAGTGAAGTGTTGGAGCAAGGAAAGTCACATGAAAAACTAAATAAAATTGATTGTCTCTCTCTCTCACTGTCTCTCTCCCTAAAAAAAAAAAAAAAAAAAAAAAAATTAACTTTAGGGTCTTGTATCATTTTGCTGGTTGTATGGTACCTACAGAAACAGTCATTCATTCATCTTCCTAATACCCCACGAGATAGATAAGTTTGGCTTTGTTTTCACTTTTCAGATGTTGAAACTGAAGTTTCAACCTGCAGTAACTAATACAAGGCCACACTGTTATTCCATTTGAAGACTGAGACCTCCATATAATGGGCCTCTGACACCATATTCCATGTATTTGTTATTCACCACACAAATCTCAGAAAGTGAAAGATTTTTTTTCCATTTTTTTGGAGGGGGAGGCATCATTTTTAGTTTTTCTTTTCATAGAAAATTTAAAACATATACAAAAGTAGAGATAAGAGTATAATGAACTCTTCGGGGCTGGAGTGGTGGCTCGGTGGTTATGGTGCTTGCCTGGCGTACGCAAGTACACGGGTTCAAACCCCAGCACCCACATACACGACTAAGTGTCAGAGCAATGAAAGCCATGCGAAAAACTCAATAAAAATTGATTCTCTCTGTCCCTCTCTCACTGTCCTTCTATCTTTAAAAAACAAAGAGTATAATGAACTCCTATGTGCCTATCACTCAAAAAATGATAAACTCACAACCAATCTTGAGTCATACAGTCCTTACTATCCCCAATAACTTGAGGTAAATCCTCCCAATCATCATATGATTCTTTTTTTTAAAAAAGAGATTGAGAGAGAATCAAATTTATTTATTCATTCATCTGGTTTTTGCTCTTCTGACACTTAGTTATGTATGTGGTGCTGGGGTTCAAACCTGGGTCTTCAGGCATTCCAGGCAAGCGCTGTACCCCTGGGCCACTGCTCCAGACCCATATCTAGATTCTTTAAGGTTTAATGCCCAGATGACATTTTTAATAACTCAGAATTGGTTCTATTTCTTTCTTTCTTTTGAGAGAGAAAGAGAGAGAGAGAGAGAGAGAAAGAGGAGGAAACAATCACTTTTATTTTTTCATCTGATCTTTATTTCTTCAACACTTAGTTGTGTATGTGGTGCTGGGGTTTGAACCCTGGTCCTCCTGCATGCCAGGCAAGCGCCGAAACCTCTGAGCCACCACTCCAGACCCGACCCAGTAATTTTTTTTTTTTAAATAACTTTATTTAGTTTTTTTCACATGACCTTCATTGCTCCAACACTTAGCTGTGTACGTGGTGCTGGGGTTTGAACCCTGGTCCTCCTGCATGCCAGGCAAGCGCTTCAACTGCTGAGCCACTGCTCCTGCCAGTTGTATTTCTTAAGAATGGATTTTTCCTATTTTTAACTTTAATTGAAAAGCTGAGGAGGATGCAAGCTGCCCTGCAGAGCACTCCGCCTCTTACCAAGATGTGAGAAAGTGAGAGGCAAAAAAATTGACCCCCTTTCCCAGAAGAATTTCCTGGGAATTCCTTCCTTCCCTTCCTTTCCTTCTTTCCTATTTTTGAGCTACCCTAGGTATGTGAAAATGAAACATATTCTTTTGTTCTCCTGACTCCTATGCTGCTTCTTTCCAAGCTGGAAGGCTGACAGTCATTTTTTGGACACGAGCTATGTGAAGCTTTCCTAAAGGAGGTTTTAATAGAAGGCCTTGTGTCTGTTTATCGTATTTTACTGTGTATGAATGTGTTTGGAATATGAAAGGAGATATTACTGGCTAAAGGGCATTATTTTTCTCTCTGTACCCTGAAGGAAAGCTACATTCTTGTGCTTAACAAGCTTTTCCTTCATTGCAAAAAGACTTCCGTCTGCTAAGAATACCATCATTTCGCAATCACTCATTCTCACATTGCTTAGGAAACAAACTACCTGGAATTTTCAAGTTTAATAATGGAAAAACACTGAAAAATCTTTTTCACCCAAATCCTATAAATTATCTTTTTGTTCTGAACTGATGCCTACATTATGAAATGTTTCGCAGAGTGAGGTAGGATGTGGTTGAATGAGGAGTGATTACATTAGAGGCAGGGATGTAGTTTGACACAGCATCTCAGAGAGGTTTAAATTGCTTTGACCACTGAGAATTTTGTAGCCAGGTAGATTCATTCCTTTGGTCATTACTCAACATTTTCTATGCCCAGTTCTGTGTGTGGCTTTGAGGAAACAATGATGAACATTACAGATATGGCCTCTTGCCTAAGGGTGGAATTTCTCCATATAAATATTATAATTTTTTGATTCCTGAAAATTTTCATATATACTCAAAAATACTGTAAGGTCTTTAAAAGGACTCATTTCTAACATCTTAGCCTTGAAATAATTGAGGCCTGAGAGGAATGTATGTTGTTTACAGTCAACTCCAGAAGACCTTGTGGACAGAACATATTCTAATTGAGGGTCTAAGAAACTATCCTTAACCAGGATGGTTTCCTGGTTTAGAAGAGATTGATGATACTATACCTCTGTCCAAAATTTTTTTTGCGAGGTGATAACTATAATGATTACAAATACACACTTTTTTCTTTCTCAGATGGAGTCCTGATCTGTTCTTTAACCTTGTGGGCTCAAGCAGTCCTCTACCTCAGCCTCCTGAGTAGCTGGGACTCCAGGCATGCATCACCTTGCTACAAATATACTTTTGTTGGAGCAGTATAATTTTATTTCTTCTGCTTTCTATTATAAGCAACTTTTTCCTTTGGCCTGTATTTCACTATGAAATCTGCCAAGTGGATTTAATTATTGCCAGTTTTTCTGCTCCTTCCCTATAGGGGAGTCCTTTTCCAGTGTGAGCCTGCAGGAAAATTCAGTACTGGCAGCATCTTAGCAATTGGAACATGCCCTTTAGCTGGTGAGGCACCTGGATCATATACAAGTGTGAAGTCAAAGCAGATTGTTGCCTGTGCAGAAAGTCACAAGAGTATCCTCGCTGAGGCACAAACTGCGCTGGACAAAATGCAAATCACAAAAGGAAAAGGGGGGAAATTGGATTCTGTGCTTAATTTTTTGCAGTTACTATGTTGTATGTGATTGATAAACTCAACAGAGCTCTACAGTTAAAACTACAACAAAGGTGGAGATTTCTTTTAAAATAAACCTTTGTTTCCACAAACATCAGAAGACAACCTGGATGCTGGCCTGATACTCGTGGCCTACCTCTTGCCAGCACTTCTGACAACTGACTCTCGCTAACTGCTCTGTGCCTCTATTCTCTGCCTTTGGAATGTTCCTCTCACAGCACTTTCTGGACTGGAGACAGAAAACAGCTTAGTTGCTTAAAGTCCTCCAATCAGCTGCTTGTTTTCAGCCTCTGCCTTGTCCCACTTCAACAGTAATGGTGTCTGTGGTAACGTGATCCTTTTGGACAGAGCATTTTACTCAATCTATTCCTGAAGCTCTTTTCTAGGAGCATTTCTTTAGCAAATGAGGTATCTTTCCCTGTAAACGGATTTGAGTTGCACTCATTTTGCTTGGGTGTGTATTATTTTAGTGTGATAATGAGAACAGAAAAGGAGCAAATTCCACTGGTGAGTCAGCTGATGTCAGGGTGGGAGGATGAGATTTGGGCCCCTTAAAAATCTGCCTCCCTAGCCAGGGGCCATGGCACATGTCAGTAATCCCAGTGGTGTGGAGGCTGAAGCAGGAGATTGCAAGTTCAACGCCAGCCTAAGCAACTTAGGGAGGCCCTAAGAAACTTACCAACTTAAAAAATAAAAAGGGTTGGGGACGTGGCTTAGTGGTTAAGCGCTGCTGGATGTCAAACCCCAGTACCTCTCCCATCAGAGAAAAAGAAAAAAGAAATAAAAGAAATCTGCATCCCTTTGTGTTACAAGGACACTACTATGTTTCAACCATCAATCTAGATACCAAGACTGAACCATCTGAATTCATTTACTCAGTACTACAGAAAAGTTTGGGCCATGTAAACTTTAAAAAGAAGAGGATATTTTTCTTCCTATGTTACATGTAGAGATATAATATGAAATGAAACTTTTTAAATGTGTAATTTTCAATGAGAAAAGATTATTTTAAAGTATTTGTTTTCCATTTACAAAAATAATACATGAAATCACCCATAATTCCATCCTTCAGAGAATAAATATCCATTGCTATTTTATTGCCTTTTCTTCAAGAATACTTCTAGGCAATAGGATAGAAATTATACTATCTATACTTTTTTATAAAAAAAAAGAGAAAGGGAGGAAGAGAGTGAGAGGAAGAGAGAACCAATTTTATTTATTTTTTCACCTGGGCTTTGGTTTCTCCAACACCCAATTCTGTACATGGTGCTAGGGTTTGAACCCAGATCCTTAGACATGCCAGGCAAGCACTCTAACTGCTGAGCCACTGCTCCAATCCTTATACATACAGCTTTTCAAACTTAATTTTGTGTGTGTGTGTGCGTGTGTGTGTGCGCGTGCGTGCATTTCCAGTACTGGGAATTGGAAGTCACATTTAAATATAAGGATTTTCAGTGTAAAAAACATTTTAATGGTGTTTTGTCACCAAAGTAAGATGTGACAGACGCTGAGTGTTCCTCAAATGAACTCGTGTTGTTATTAAGAGATCATCAAGCATGGAAGGCCACCCAACCCCTTGTTTCTCTCTGTCTCATCCTATCCTGTAGCTTATTTCAGAACATCATGGGGAAGAGAGTTAGAGAGGGCTTTGAATATGTCACTACATTGAAAAGTACATATAAACCATTCTCCTTTGGACTAAATGAAATCTGTCTGCTTGGATTTTATTTTATTTTCTTGAGTTTTAATTAAAGAGAGCTGTGACCATAGACTAATGGACAATTATAATTGTCAGGGGTTTAGCAGGTATTGATCTGATTTCTCACCTGATGAGGAAATCTTTTCACATCTACTAGTCCTGGGGCTTCTTTGGATGAATTATAAAAAGATAAAAAGTACCTCTTCTCTGGGTAGCCAATGCCAGAAAACATGTGTTATGGTTTGGATATAAAATGCCCCCCTCAAAGATCCACATGTTGAAAACTTGATCCCCAATGCAGCAGTGTTCAGAGCTAGGGGAAGTAACTGAATCCTCTGACCTTACCAATGGATTAATTCATTGAGGAATTCACAACTTGATAGCATTATTGAGAGGTAATGGAAACTGCAGAGGTGGGGCATGTTTGGAAGAATTAGGTCACTGGGAGCATGTTTTGGAAGGGTTTATCATGTCCCCACTCCTCCTCAGATTCACTTTGCTTCCTGCCTGCCATACTCTGAGCAGCTTTCTCCTCTACACCCTTCTGCCTAACCCTAACCCTTCAGCCAAGATGCTCTGCTTTAACTCAGGCCCAAAGCAATGGGAACCAGCCAGCCATGGACTGAAACCTCTGAAACCATGAGTCAAAATAAATTTTCCTCCTTTAAGTTGTTTTTCTCAGGTATTTGGTCACAGTGACAAAAAGTTGGCTAACACAACATGATATAGCTACTGCAGTGCTAGCTGGATTTGACCCGATGACCAGGTGACCCTGTGTAATAAATGTTCTGATTTCAGAACTCTGGCTTTTAAGATTCCATCTCAATGACAGAAAGCTCACCATCTCATATAGATAGCCTATTTCACATCTGAACAACTATACAGCAAGTTCTGTTTTGTTTTGTATGGTGCTAGGGATTTAGCCCAGAGTCTCGTACATGCTAAGAGTGTACCCTACCACTGAGCTGCAACCCCAGCCCAATGGAGTGTTCCTTTGAATAATGAGAAGAAATGTTTTACGGGAAACTTAAAGTGACTTCTACCCACTGATTCTATCTCTGCTTCCAGAAGGAACTGAAATCAATTCCCAGACTTCCAAATGACTGTTCTTCAGAAACTTGACACTGTCCTATTCCATACTTTCCAAGTCTTCCTGGGGGAGGTACACCTAATTTTTATAGTTGGATCTTCATATGACTTATTTCTAGATTTTGGTTAATAGCCTGTTATTTTCTTGTTTGTCAGTGATTTTTTTTTTTTAAAGAGAGAGGGACAGTGAGAGAGAGAGAGAAAAAAAAAAGAGAATCAATCTTATTCAGTTTTTCACGTGGTTTTCGTTGCTCCCAGACTTCATTTTGTACATGGTGCTGGGGTTTGAACTTGTTTACTCACGCATACCAGGCAAGCGCCATAACAGCTGAGCCACCTCTCCAGCCCTTTGCCTTGACAGTGTTTTTTAATCAATCATACTGAGTGTACTATCCCACATGTATTACAGTTTTATAATACAGTGAAGCTATGCTGAATTTCTCTTAAGACAACTTAAACCTGCACATGCTTGGTTTTAAATCAACTTATGCTGCTGGCCATTTTGAATTTGTGAATATCTAGAACCTCACTTTGTATGTTCTCTTCCTGAGCCAGAATTCTCCAATCTTATACTTGTGCAATTTAATTGCTAGACCAATGCAAGAATTATTATGCCTGGTAAATTTCCTTTTGTTGATTTCAGCTGTTTCAGTGTGCTAGAATTCAGTCAAAATAAATTGAATTATTTTTTTTTTTTAGGTTACTCCACAGCTAAGCCAGGGAACAATGGTATATCTGGCTTTGAACAAGGCATATTACCAAGATGGAAAATCAATACTTGGGTGAGTCTGACTTATGGCCATTTGAACAACTATTTCTGAAGGGTGTTGCTTAATAGATCAATTTGGTCCACAGAAGAAATATCTGTCCTGACATTGCTTTGTTCAGTAGTTCCTTCATTTAGATGATTATGAAAGAGATCAGCCTGATCTTGAAGTGGTCTAAGTGCAGGGACTGTAATTCCTAGGGCACCTAGAACACAACAAGGTACACAATCATTTTGGGGATAATTCTTGTTAAGTCTTTTGTTAACTTTTAGAACTACAGAAGAAAAAGAACAACAATTAGCACCAAGAAAAGAAAATATTCTTTCAACTGTTATTGCTGTCTCTAACAGGTATTTATTCCTACAGTCTTGTTTTTAGATTTAATTGTTTTTATTTTTTCACCTTTTTATTTTTTAAAGAGAATTGGTGGGGGAGAGTGAGAGAGAGAGATAAAGAGAATCAGTTTTCATTTATTCATCTGATTTTTATTTCCTTGACACTTAGTTGTATATGTGGTGCTGGGTTTGAACCTGGGTCCTTGTGCATGCCAGGGAGGTGCTCTGACCACTGAGCTACCACTCTAGCCCAGCCATTTTCTTTCTTTCGTCCATTTCATTTGTTTTTCATTTACTTATTAGGTATTTTATTATTTATTCATTGTGTTTTTTTTTTCTTTTTTAAGAGAGAGTGAGAGAGGCGGGGTGGGCAGAGAGGATGAATCAGATTTATTTATTTTTTCATCGAGCTTTAGTCTTTCTAACAGTTGTGTATGTGCTGGGGTTTGAATCTAGGTCCTCGTGCATGTCAGGCAAGCACTCTACTGCTGAGCCACCGCTCCAGCCCCTCATTAGCTATTTCTTAAGAGCCTACCATGTGCCAGACAAGCTATGCACTACACAGAAAACTGAGCAGGGTAAGTCTATGCTCTGAGGAAGGCACAGACAAAAGGGCACTACTAAGAGGCACTACTAGCTCAGTGAGATGAAGGCAGCAATGTGGGTAAGTGTAGGGTACGATGGAAGGACACAGGAGTGCTCTGGAGTTAAAGTGGGAGTCACAGGCTGGGCCTGGTGGCGTGTGCTGTGGACCCAATACTCAGGAGTTTGAGGCAGGAGGATTGCTTGAGTCCAGGACTTTGAGACTATCCTGGGCAACATAGCCAGACCCTGTTCCCTCCTCAAAAAATAAAATAAAAAATAAAGAAAAAGAAAAAAAGGTGGTGGGCAAGAAAACAAGCTTTCTCACTGGAAATAAATCAAAGGTGAATCCTTAAGGATGAGTGGAACTTGGCCAAGTGAAAATGTTATGGACAGTATTCTTGGAAGAAAATGGCAGGGATACGCTTTGGACTCAGACAGTTCTGACTACTGACTTTTTTCAGTAGCTTTCTTTTTTTCTGTTTGAGAGATGAGAGAGAGAGAGAGAGAGAGAATCAATTTTATTTATTTTTCAACTGGCCTTTGTCTCTCTGACATGTAGTTGTGTTTGTGGTGCTAGGGTTTGAACTCAAGTCCTTGAGTATGCCAGGCAAAGCTCCACTGCTGAGCCACCGCTCCAGCCCTGGTATTTTTCTTTTTGGTCTTCTATTCAGTAGCCTAGAAATCATATGCTGCTCTTCCTGGTCAAATTCCTACACATAAAGGGTGGTTTTTATTTTGTTTTGTTTTTTTGCCTTAGAATGAATGGTCCCACTACTGCCTCTATCTTTCCCCATCTCTGGAGAAAGCACTGGAGTCAGTTAAAGCCTTCCTATATTCTGGCTTCTATAAGCTTTTCGGAGAGGGGAAGCCTTAGTCATCCTGATAATCCTGATCCCTGACACAGTGCTTGGAATGCAGTAGTTATTCAACAAATGTTTTGAGCACTGAAGAACAAAATTTAAGTATTCACAAATTCCACTATGCATAAAGAAAAATGATGCAAGACACAATCAGATCCATGCAGCTCTGACTAGAAAGAAAAGAAAGCCTACATTGTAACCAAAAGAAATCAAAGGCTGAGTATTTCTTAATTGAAATCAATAGTTTTTTCTTGAGAATTTGCTATATCTGGATCCTTTTTTGTGCTCAAAGCAGGTTCACAGGGAATTGATTAAGGCTCTTGTGTATTCTGATAAAATCCCTTGGAGTTGCAGAGCAATTTGCCATGGTGCCCACAGGCTCAAAGGTGAGAACTGCAGGCTGCCCAGGCTCTGCCCAGTGACTTGGAATTGCCTCTCTCTTCTAATGTGCTCAGCTGGGACAGAATCACAGCATGTCCAGAGCACTGAACCATAGGAAATGAGCGCAGATTATTTGAGCAGAGAGATAAACTAGGCATCACCCAAGGGGCACTGACAAGTGAGGTGACCTCATGCTTTGCTCTCAAATCAGAGTTCTCAAAATTCATCCAGGGTAGAACATGTCAGGGTGCACCAGATGATCAGAACTTCTGCTGGCAGAAAGGAGGAGGGGATAAAATTAATAAAAAATGAAAAGATGTAAAGAGATATTTGCCTCAATGTTTAAATTCAGAATTTAAGAGCTTAAAGAAATAGAGACATCTGAACGATAAATAAAAATGAACAAGCAAAACAGATGAAAAACAGGTGTTTTAGTCAGCCATTTCATTGCTGTTACTAAAAGACCCAAGAAGAACAATTTTAGGAGGGAAAGTTTATTTGGGTGCTCACAGTTTCAGAGGTCTTAGTCCATAGACGGGCAGCTCCATTCCTTGGGGCCTCAAGGTGAGGCTGAACATCCTGGTAGAAGAGAGTGGCAGAGGGAAGCAGCTCAACACATGGCTCTGGGAAGCAGGGAGAGAAACTCCATGCCAGATACCACATCTATACCCCAAAGGCACAGCCCCAATGACCCACCTCCAACTACGCCCTACAGCCTACAGTTACCACCCGATTAATCCCTATCAGGGGATTAATGCACTGAGTGGATTTAGGCTCTCATAACCCAATCATTTCACCTCTCAGTCATCTTGCATTGTCTCACATATTGAGTTTTTGGGGGACACCTTTCATCCAAACCATAGTAACAGGTGACCATAAGATCACTCCAACAGAGATATTTTCTTTCTTTTGTTTTACAATAACTTTTTTTCTTTAAAGAGAGAGAGCGAGAATATCAAAATTATTTTATTTTGGGCCATAGTAACAAAGACAGCATGGTACTGGTATCAAGACAAGGAAGAAGACCAATGGAATAGAATAGAAGACCCCGAAACAAATCCTCAAATCTTTAAACATCTGATTTTTGACAAATGGGGACAGAATATTACATGGAGAAGTGACAGCCTCTTCAACAAATGGTGCTGGACAAACTGGTCATCCACCTGCAGAAAGTTGAAATTAGACCCATATCTTTCTCCTTGCACATGAATCAAATCAAAATGGATCAAGGAGCTTGGTATCAAACCAGCTACGTTGCAATTGATAGAAGAAAAAATTGGTCCAACACTTCAACATTTAGGAGTAGGCAAAGACTTTCTCAACAGGTCTCCGAAAGTGAAGGAAGTAAAGTCAAAAATCAGTGAATGGGATGTCATAAAGCTAAAAAGCTTTTGTATTGCCAAGGA
>PVKS010009953.1:0-62024 GCA_004027875.1 Aplodontia rufa
TTTTAATCTAGATATTCAGAGTATAAATTTCTACCTTGATTGAAAACCAATATTTTTTCTGTCTCCTATCATATTAGAAAGTGATGCAAAGAAACAACCACCTAATAACAAAGAAACAACCTTCTAGTAACAGCTTACAAATAAGACGAAATACATTTCAAAACTTCTGTAAATATTGACCATGACTTTTAATTAACATTGAACTTGGTCTGAGGCTGCTTCTGTGTCCAATTTAAGTTCCAACTTTAGCTCATCTTACTTATAGAAATTCATTTTAAATCAATGACTTTAGTCAAAATCAGCTAGGAAATTTTTTTTATTTGGATATTTACTTTTGCCAAAAACATGAACTGAAATAATGTAGTAATCCATGAAAATACTGTTAAATCTGAAAACTCTGGGGAAAGGAAAATTTCAAGTAGATTTTTTGTTGTTTTATTCGTGTGTTGTAAACATAATTGTGATTATTTTAACAAAATGACTCTCCAAATTCAATTTAAACACTTTACAGTTGCTTCAAATTAACCTTATTTAAGAATTACATTTCACTTTATCATTTAATTCCATTAATTTATCATCAAAATACAGAAAGATATTTTCAGTACAGTTTAAAATTCTAAATAAATGTGTGATGAGAATTTACCAAAGTTTAACTTTGAAATATCTACTCAGTAAAGACCCTAACATTTTTAAATAAATAATTCAATTTTTTTCTGAAAATAATATTTAGGAACAGGAAGAAGAGATTTTATATAGTCTGCTTTCCATATGTATTTCTCATTTTTTTTATAATTACGGAAATAGATGGTGATAGGTGCTATCAGTGTTTGTAGAATGGCTTGTTTATGATGGGAAGACATTACATGTAAATTTATTGTTAGATTAGTATTTATTTTGCATATGCATATTACAGAATAAAAATTAGCTCCTTAAATTGGGAGATCATAAAACCATACTTAAACATAATGAAAAAAGCATCTCACCAAAGTCCAGGATAATACCATAGGGTCGGATTATCAGAATAAGACCTAGATCAGGGTCTAGAAGCAGTTTCATGAACCAAGAAATAGCCCTGCAAACAAGATATCCTTGTTCATCAATAGTTTTTGTTGCTGTGCTACTATGACAAAGCAAAATCTATGAATGCCTGTCTGAACCCATTTTGTCACAAAAATTAGCTGATTTTTTTGCACCTGCAAATGCATAGTATACAGTCTATTGAAATGCACAAATATGGAATGATTCATATTTTATAAGCACATCACTCTATAAAATTTCCCAAAATCAGCAAGCCCATTGAATCAGCACTATGACAAAGAAATATGCATTTATCTGCACATATTTTGGAATTATGTTTATTCAAAATATGTCTTCCTCTGTCCTCTAATGTGTTTGAAACTTAATTTTTCATGGGCTCTGCCTATTTCCAAATTTAACATTTATTTCTTTTCCCAATAACAGTTACCTCTCCAGGTCCTTATAAGATCAGTTCTCTCACAGAGAAAACTTTTGAGGAATAATCATTATCAGCATTCCTCTTATCCAGAATTATTATGCATTATCTTATTCACAGAATGTGTCCGGCATATGCTGGAAACCATGGTAAATACTGGAATTATTTAATCATAAAGGATGCAGTTTAGTTTCAATTATTCCCTTTAAAATATAATTATATAAATGTTCTTTATCTTCTTTGACATTTTCAACATTCTCCTCACCTGTCCATGAAAATAATTTTCCCTATTTTCATACCTGACCCAATTTTATTAAACCAAGTAGATATTTAGTATCATAAAATATTGAACTGATATTATAAATATAATGAAAAATGCATTTGAATTTTTAAAAAGTTAAATAATGAAATCTGGAAAGACCAAATAACAGGCTGTGAATTTTTTTTCCTACATTTTGAGCTATTTTAGGATAATAGTTTTTTCTTGTTTTTTTATTTATCCCTAGTACCACTGCTATAATACAAATATTCTAATATGCTTGAGTGTTAAGTCTAACTTCAATCAAATCAAATTATTGAATTGAAAAAATATCAGTTAAATATCTCCAAAACTCAGAGTGAACAAATAAAAATGTATTGCATTAAATATGCATTATGTCATAAATGTATATATGTACATATTACATTCATATGTCTTAATACTATAATCTTTGTAAAAGCACCAAAATAGTTGTATCAATGCCTAAATACTAAGTTTAGATTGGAGAATTTTTGTATCAGTATCTCAGTAAAAAGTGAAGTATTATGTGTAAAATACTACAATACACAAAGAGTCAGATAATAGACCATTCTCTTCATTCATTGGAGGGCTGCCTTAAAAAGTAGTATGTAGGTGGTGGGGTTTAGGGTTTTCATGGAATATTAGATGTAAGCAAAATATACCTACAGTAATTTTACATATTATTGGCAGAAATATAAATAAGATTCTAGGAAAATTGTTTAAATGCATTTCAACTCCAATCTTAAAAATGTCAATTCTCCATGAAGAAAATTTAAAAATAAGCAATGATGTTTCTGTATTACATAGGTTAATGCACAGATTTTTCACTGCTGTTTGGGTTTCACTTCATTCAGTGGAGCAGTTTTCAAATTTCCAAATATACCTAAGACTGTGCTACTTTTGATACTTAAGTATCAAAAAGGTAAATGAGATTTTCTTTCTAATGTATTATGCAAGACATGTACAAATTAGTACTAAGAGAAAATTGTGCTATTGTTCAGAAAGATAAATAATGTGTTTTATAATTAATATGGCCAAACAATTCAAAACAGCAAGTCATATCCTGAACAAGAAGTGTACTGCCAATAGCAAAGTGCATACTTCAGTCAAACAACCATAGTTACTACTTATATGATGCTGAACATTTTTTCTTGTAATACACTTAAAATAGATCAGACTGGGCTGGAGTGATGGCTCAGCAGTTACGGCGCTTGCCTGGCATGCAAGAGTACACAGGTTCAAACCCCAGCACCCATGTACACAGCTAAGTGATAGAACAATGAAAGCCATGTGAAAAACTCAATAAAAAATTTGATTCCCTCTTTCTCTCTGTCCTTCTATCTTAAAAAAAAATAGATCAGCCTTTTTTTGCAAGGTGTTTGAAAGCATAAATTTTTATTCTGCTCTTGTTCTGCATAGAAAATTCTTAAACGATAACAGCATGCTAGTTGTGCCTTAAATATGTGTGACTAAAATATAATGGTAAAGCATTAGAAAGCTAAAATTTATCTAAGAGGAAGAAGAGACCCCATAAAATTACATTAATTATATCTATAAAAACAATCATTTACTAAATGTGTTTTTTTCATAGGCAAATTTTTATGGTCAATGGTAGCTAGCTATTTGTATAAATAAATGAAAAGAGAAGACATCAATTTTTAAATATACAGCTATATGAATGTCTACCATGAATTCACAGGTCCTTCAGGGTAACATTTTTTTCCCCTAGTGTTATCTACATTGCTATATAATGGATTTTGTCTTGTCTACCTAATATATCTTATTCTCTTATTACTGATCCATCTCATCTCCTTTATGTAAACATTGTCCACTTTATTGAGTGGATCTAATAGTTATCTTAAAAGACTGAAAAATACACATGGAAGACTAAAAGTTACATATTTTCTGTAGGAATAACATTTTTAATATAATATTATGATGCCAGGAAAATTAATGAGAATATCTTGATCAGATAATCATTGGCTGTTTTTTCCATGTTTGAGCACAAATTAAAATAGAAATACAGATCATTTAGTACATTTTTGCAAACAGATAATGTGGTCATTTCTTTTCTACAGTACATGTGGTTTTATACAAAAAGCTCTTGATTTCACATTGCTTACTTGTTTTTGTCTTCCACCATAGGGATCTTAATCCACCTTTTTTGTTGCTTTTGGCTTTGAATTATCACTATGTACATTTTAAACTCCCTGTGAGGTAAACCTGTATCTTTCCACTTTTCCATATTTAGCTGAAATTCTTCTCCTTAAATCTCTTCCAATTGTGTCTTTAATGCATTCAGCAAAATATGATTGATCATCTTGACAGTCTTTCATTGTACTTGTGGAAAAGCTATTTACAGAGATTTCTAACTTATACTTATGTTTCTATTTATGATTTGTAGAACAGCATTTCTCTTTGACCCATAGCTGAAACATACTTTTCTGCTAGTTCTCAGTTGAGTTTTTAATATATCATACACTTCCCTTAAGAGCTTTTCTTACCTTTTGTTTCTCTGATCACAGTATTTAAGCAGGGGATCCATTAAAATAAATTTTTTAAAGGAAATGAACCCAAATAAAATGATTAGTGAAACCTGGAAAGTAAAAATGGATATTGCAAAAGCAAATCCTAAGTTGCACCAATATTAATGTAGTTAACAGTAAAGAACAATTGGAACTCTTTGCAACTATATGAGGAACCATGCTAAATGCAAATTGGAATTGTCTGATACACAGAAGAAAGCACTTATCTTTGACTCGTATCTCCTATCAATCAATGATTGTCCCAGTGAATTTACACACTAGCATTTCAAAGTTTCATTTGAGCATATGCACAAGTGGGAATTTGGCGAGTTGCGGCAGGTTGATGTAAAGGCTGTAGTCCCATGTCTAAAGGTGATTAGGTAATGGAAATACAGAGCTCAGGTTTGTGATTAAGGCTGCAAATATGAAATTTCTTTACCAGTTACTAAATCCATGCAAGTAATAGAGTTCTATAAAGAGGAAAAATATAACAGAAGGAGACAGTCACTGTCAGCACGCTGGTGAAGAATAACCCTTGAGGCGGAAGTTATAGGTGAAGAGCAGGGTGAAAGGACAAGCAGAGGGCTGCGAAGTTTAGAATCAGACACCCTGGGAAGGTCAACTTTCAGGGGAAGGAGAGTGACTATCCATAGTCAATGCTGCACAGATGGAGAATGCAAGAACAGAACATTGCTGTCATGGTTGGCTTTTAGGAACTCAGTTGTGCTAAATTAAGAACAGAGAGGGGGAGGGGACTTTGTCAGGCGCTTCTGTTTTGAGACTTCAAATTAGAAAAAGAGAAAATTCAATAGTGAAAAAGAAGTGAAGATTGATGCAACAACATCAGTCTAACTTATAAGTGTGGGCTGGTTATTATTGTCAGGGAACTATTTTTAGGTGCCTTGTCTTAGTTTATACAAACACCATGGCTGTGGGGAGAGAAAACATCATATTCAGTGCAATGCCTGCAGTATGCAGTGAC
Source organism: Aplodontia rufa (assembly GCA_004027875.1). Taxonomy (NCBI): domain Eukaryota; kingdom Metazoa; phylum Chordata; class Mammalia; order Rodentia; family Aplodontiidae; genus Aplodontia; species Aplodontia rufa. The sequence continues at coordinate 5,241 of PVKS010009953.1, forward strand.
TACAACTAGCCACAGTTGCATGTTAGAGAAATATCTAACTCTGCTGTTTTCCAAAAAGGAAACAGATGAAACCTAACCTCACTTACAGTCCTGCCAAGTGGAATTCTGCAACTTTTAAGATACTTACATGGGTATCTTTTATCAGAAACAACAAAATTGCTTAAATTTATGAATCTAATAAATGTACTATACTTCTAAAGACACAGTAAGGGAAAGCATGTCAATTTGCATTATAGAATTGCAGAACTATAATCTTCGTAGAACCATAAGTGGAAAAAACTAAAGATTTAAAAAGGTGGAACCAATTAAACATAAAGAATGGGTTAAGGGGCTGGAGCGGTGGCTCAGTGGTTACAGCGCTTGCCTGGCAAGCATGAGGACCCAGTTTCAAAACCCAGTACCACATACACAACTAAGTGTTGGAGCAACTAAGGCCATGTGAAAAACTAAATTTATTTCTCTCTTTCTCTGTCTCTCTCACTGTCCCTCTCTCTTAAAAAAAAATGGGTTCAAAGTGTCTTAATCACAAATATTTCAAATTTGTAATCTTAAACTTCTAGGAATTCAGTGAATATAGAAGTCATTATATTTAGATCTTGATATCAGTTGCCACATTTATTTTTCCTTTCTAAACATAACAATAATTATTTCCATTTGCATAGTGATATAATAACATTGAATAATATTTATTTTGTATAGGTAACATTAAGTTTCTGCACCTCTAGACACCAAATACAGTAAAGCCTGTAGTCAAAATAAAATATTTTAAAAATACTTTCCTCTATTAAGAAAAACACAAATTAGAATATTCCCAAGATTATAGTTAAATATTTCAAAAAACTTCTCTATATACCTTTGGCAAGACAAATAAATTTCATCTTGCCTGAGAAAATAATTTTGTCTCCTTCTTTCCAAAGTTTCAACCTTATTTTACCATACCTGAAACACAATCTTACTTTAAATTAATGAAATTATTACATTATTGCCCTCCACATCACAGGGACTTTAACTTATCATCCCTACTACATTCTCTTGAGAATTTTCTAGGTGTAGCAATTTCATTGTTTTTTTTTTTTTTTTGAGGGGAGAGAGAGAGAATCAATATTATTTGGTTTTTCATGTAGCTTTTGTTGTTCCAACACATTGTTGTGTACATGGTGCTGGGGGTCGAACTCACATCTTTGTATATGCCAGGCAAGCGCCATGACCATTGACCCACCGCTCTAGCCCCTAAGTGTAGCTATTTTAATAGCCTCATTTTCTATCATCTGCTATACTCAGCACTTTCTTAAGTTTAGATACATAGTCAATGTACCATTGTTTTTTTTTTTCTTCATTCTGCAGTACTGGCAATTGGACCTAGGCACACACTAGCACTGAGCTGCATATACAACCCTTTTTTATTTTATTTTAAGACAGGATCTTGCTAAATTTCCCAGGCTGGCCTCAAACTAGTGATCCTCCAGCCTCCCCTCCCAATTACCTAGGATTAAATGTATGGGCTAACACACCGGTTCATTCATGTTGCTTATGAGAGAGAAAAATTACAATTTCACCAATTTGAGGGTTATACCATTCTGATTTTCAGATGAGAGGGTTCTTAAAAATTTGAACACTAAAGTATATTGTTTTTAGATAATTATGGAAATCAGTATTTCATTTGATTTTTATGTTTTGCATAATATCCAATATATTTCCACTGTATTATCAGTGTAACATAAATAGTAATAATTATGATCATGCTTCTTTGAGTAAATAAATTACATATTAGAACACAGAATGTTCTTTGACTTCTTTTATTTCATTTATTCTTCTCTCCCTAACCATATCCAGTCCATTAGAAAATCTTGTCTGCTTCACTTAAATTATGTTAAAAATAATCTTAGATCTTTTCAAACATTTATTGTTAATACCCTGACCTAAGACAACATCCATTCTCAGCAAAATATCGGCAGTCTACTGAAAAAATAAAATAACAGATTTTAGTCAGGGAAAGAGGCTAATAGGTAACCAAAAATAAATAAATAAATAAATAAATAACACGAAAAACAAATGAGAAGCAAAACAGCTTTCATTTAAGCTCCATTTATATTGACACTTTCATGTTTTAGTAATTCGTCAGGAATCTGCTGAAGCTATTTTGCCTAAAAGCATAACAAAATAAAATATTGTACTAATAAGTAAGGTTAGTGGGTCTACAGAATGTCCTTTAGTGTACACAATGGTATTTGTGTATCTTCACAAGAAATAATCCATAACTTTACAAAATAATTCATTATAACATCACTTTAAAATAAACCTAAATTGAATTGAAAAACCTGTAGCACTAAAAATTATAATATATTGCTGAAGTTATAAAAATTTTAAATAGATGGAAGATACCACCATATTGATTTATCAGAAGTTTCAAAAATGTTAATATAATAGTTTACCCTAAAATGATAAGATGTAATGAAATTTCTCCCAAAATTCTACAATTGTTACAGAATTAGAAAAGCTGATTTTAAACTTTATAGAGAAATGCCAAGAATTTAGAATTACTTAAAGAAACTTTTGAAAAAGAGTTTATACATCCTCGTATCAAAAATTTCAATTAATCTAAATAATCAAGATGCTATGATATTAGTAGGCTAGACACATAAAACCAAAGATTAGATTAGATAGCCCAGAAATAAATCTGATATATGTATTAAAAATAATATGTCTTTTAAAGGTGCTCCTTGTACACAGTGAAATATCAGAGCAATGTAAAAGCCCTATGAAAAAATACATAGAATTTTTTTTCTCACTTCCTTACTTAGCAATTAGAAACAGGAAGATTGCAGCCTTTGAAAGTAAATGGATGAAGATGGAAGAAATCATGCTGAGCAAAGTTAGCCAAACCCAGAAAGTCAAGGATTGAATAGAATATTTTCACTCATTTGTGGAGGCTGGAGCTAAACTCAGGCCTGTTTGAAAGGTAGTTAATCTCATGTATTAGATCCAACAAAGGTGTAGTAACAAATAATCTAAGGCAATAATAGATATGTAGTGGGATTAAGGGGTTAGGGTATCTGAGGGATGGGAGAGAGAGAGAGAGAGAGAGAATAAGGAGGGATCTAGAGGGTAATTCTGGTTTAAGAGTATATATATGCCATATTGTTACTTTAAATGCATTTATGATTTTACAATAACAATTCCTTAAAAGTTTTTAAAAAATTAAAAAAATTAAGAAAATAAAAAAGGTGCTCCATATAATTAGTCATTAGGGAAATGAAAACTGAATTACATATACCTATACAACTCTTAGAGAGAAATTAAAATTAAAAATTAAAATTAAAAATACCTACAAAATCAAGTACTGAGGATCATGTAAGGAACTTTCATACGCTGCCATATGAAATACAATATAATGCAGACTTTACAGCAAACAATGTGGTAAACACATCCCAATGTTAAGAAACCTTTTTAAAAATTACATACAGATAGAGGTTGGAGGTGTGACTCAGCAATTACAGCACTTGCCTGGCATTTGTGAGAATACAGGTTAGAACCCCAGTACCACATACACAACAGTGTTTGAACAATGAAAACCAGATGAAAAATGAAATAAAAAATTGATTCTTTCTCATTGTCTCTCTCTTAAATAAAAAAAAGTAATTCACACTAATAAAAAGAATAGATCATCAGTACATGTTATACTCTTGTCAAAGGAGTATGCTACCTTTCCACCCCTTTCATATTGTAGTTGGCAGGAACCTTTAACATGCTACTCTGCAGAGTATCATGCAGGTACACTGTACTAGTGATAGCATAGTAATGAAAACTGGTCAACCAGAAGTGACGATTACAATGGATGTTCCAGGAAAATCAATAGTAATGTGAAGGTGGAAAATAAACTCTACAAAAGAGATCAACCCTACTTCTGAAGATTTCAGGAGTTCAATTATTTGAGTTTTAATGGAACATCCCTTCTAAAATTAATACAGAATGCTATACCCTTTGTATTCTTACCACTCAAAAACACACCTTGTACTATTGGTCTTTTCCAGTTGAGTTTCACTATTCAGATATTTGTCTCCATTACTTTAGCTGTAATTGACATTAATTAATGCTCCATTTCTTCTTTAAACCACTATTCATTTCTTACTAAATATAATCATCGAAGCAACTTGGGAGGTTGAGGCAAAAAGACTGCAAATACAAGACCAGTCTCAGCAACTTCATGAGGCCCTAAGCAACTCAGAGAGACCTTGTCTCAAAAAATAAAAAGGGCTGGGGATGTCACTCCACAGCAAAGTGTCCCTGGGTTCAATCCCCAATACCTAAATAAAGAAAATCACTGAAACAAAACAAGTTTTCACATTTTTTTCCTTCTCAAATGTGTTGTTTTTCATTGCTGTGAAAAAAATACCTAAGATAAACAACTTGAAGGAGAAAAAAATTATTTGGGTTTACAATTTTAGGGATAGAAGTCCAGAGCTGATTGTTTAAGGTACTTTGGTTCTGTGGAAGCACAGTACATCAGGGCAGCCGTGCAGGAGTGTGTGAGGAGGGAAGTCTGCTCCCCTCACAGTGGCCAAGCAGCAAAGAGAGAGAGAGAGAGGAAGGGGCGGGGGTCACAATATCCTCTCAAGGGCATGCCCCCAATGACATATCTGTCTTCTACTAGTTCCCAAGTCCTATAGGTTCTACCACTACAAGACTACAAATTCTTGAGGTAAAGTACTATAAATTCTAACTTATATCTTAAATTTTACAATCTCAGAAACATTACCTTGAATTTGAATCAATAATAAAAACAACTACATCTAACATAACAATAAATTGCTTGTTTTACATGCCTAGAATAATAGCTAACTCGTTGTTAAAATATATACCTTATTGTACATCTACACTCTACCACATCCCCATCTTCATCAGTAATAAAATCATTACTGTTACATCCGTTAATTGAAGTGGTGATGCTAGGTAGTTTCAACACATACACCTTTCCAAAAACTGACACTTCATATTCCTGATTTATTTTAAGTTATTTTAAAACAATGCAGAAAGTACACTTTCCAAGAGGGTCTCACTTGAATTTTCCATGTTTTTACATTCTCCTGTATAGACTTTGTAGTCTGGGCTTCTGAAAATCTGTTACTTTAGATTTAAGCATTTTGAAAAAATATATATATTCTTAGAATATATGACTACATGCCCATTTTTCCGGGACAATCAAATTTTACTGGGAGTTTGGGAAAATACACTAAAATACATTAAATACCTAGATATATTATTTAATATAATTACATTAATGTTAAAATCTGGGGGCTGGAGTGGTGGCTCAGCAATTTCGGCCCTTGCCTGGCAAGCACGAGGACCCGGGTTCAAACCCCAGCACCACGTACATAACTAAGTGTTAGAGCAACGAAGGCCATGTGAAAAACTAAATAAAAGTTGTTTCTCTCTTTCTCTGTCTCTCTCGCTGTCCCTAAGAAAAAAATAAAATAAAATAAAATCTGACTTCAAATGCATTACACATTTATCAATATTTGATCTACAATCCTAGACATCAAATAAACAAATTCACTTTTCTCATTATATATCTAAAATTAAAGTTTCTGAAGTAAATTTTTGATGACTGAGTCTGTAAAAGATATGAAAATCCAGTACTTATTATTTCTCATTTTGGTAGAGAAATAATTGCAGTGTGACTTTATAAGTATGTAATGTCTGATATCCCTGATCTATCCCATATCCAATGTTACAAAGTCAATTTCCATGAAGTTAATAATACTCACAAAGGCCACTTTTGAAATGCTTCATGAGTTTCACAAGCATATGTGATCCTTTCCCCTGAGTGTAAAAATTAGTGTCACTCTTTTCTAAAGATAGAACAGCAAATGAAATAGGTAGACCACATGTGGCTACATATATGCATGTGTATAGAGAGGTATGTATATAAATATACATATGCGTACATTCACACACACACGCATTCATACGAATTGCTATGAAGTAGGCATTGGAAAGTCTGTGGTAATAATAAAATCTGTGAAAAGTCAGTGTGCATTTTATACAAAGCTAAGCCACAATATACATGCTTCTGTTTTCCAATCTGTCTTCTGACAATGTTGATATTTTTCACTGCTACATTTCTTAGGTACTTTTCAAGCATTTGCCTCTCTTTGTTATATAAATCTTCTCTTGCCAAAGGATCAATTCGGATTAGAAGTTTATCCTATGGCTAACAGTCAAAGCAAAAAGGCCAAGAGGAGAGTGACCTTACCTTTTCAGAGAAACACAGTGAAGCAGTAGCAGCAGGTGCCTCTCCTTAGTGAGTGTCCCCCCACCAGAATGTGCCTCTCAGATTTAAAGGTGCAGGGTGCAGTATTTATTCTTACATAACCTAGCCCTATAGTACAAGTCAACTGTCTATCATATACTGTTACAGAGAAATGTTGATTTATTTTCTTGTTGGAGGAAAAAATAGCTTTTTTGGACTTAATTGGGAAAGGATGTGTGGGTCTCCAGCTTAATGCCTTCCTAACAGATTAGGAAGATGATTTTTGCTCTGAAAGAGCAGAACAACACTATTTTTTAAAAGCAAAATGCTTACTTATTGGCTAAGTGATAAATTCTCACTTAGCAAAGTGATGATATCACTTAGTGATGTTATCAGCTTTTGTTTTTAATTTTAGTGCTACCATATCTATAGTTATTTTAATTGCTTAGATAAATTAGTAAAGCATAAAGGTAGCATTTGAGCTTCAATGATTTCCTTACATGGTAGTTGAACAGTTAAGTTATATTTCCCATCCAAGATCTCATGTTACATGTTCGTTTTATTATTAGCATGACATTTGTGAACTTTGTCATGCTACTTCAATTCATAGACTAAGGAATGTATAACACAGCAGGCCATCCTCAATAAACCAACTTTTCCATGTATGTTAATATGCTTTAAACATATATGCTATCATTTTATTACATAAAAGGTTTAACAAAATACTGTATTAAATCACACAGCACTAGATATTATCATTTATTCAGCAAACTACTTGGATTCTGAGAAACTTAAAAATTAACAATTTTAGGCAAGAAGTTTACTAAGCTAAATCTTTACCAATTTTCTTTTTAATGTATTTCCCTTTAGCCTAGACTCCTAGACATTTTTTTTTTTTTAAATAAAGAGAGAGGGACAGCACGCGCGAGAGAGAAACAAAGAATCAACTTTATTTAGTTTTTCACATGGCCTCTGTTGTTCCAACACTTGGTTGTGTACAAGATCTGGGGTTTGAACTCGGGTTCCCATGCTCTCCAGACAAGCACTGAAACCACTGAGCCACCGCTCCAGCCCAGCCTAGGCTTTCTTAGAACTTTAGATTTAGTATGACAATACCATGAAATTACTCTAGATGTATTGTCTCTGAATTATTAGGCATTTTATTTCTAGCCTCCCTACAATCACCACCTTTAACATTCATTGTGAATCTGTTGAAGTGACCATGCTTGCTATTCATGGCATCTGCAGGTTAACTAGTGATACGGGAAGATGAATTATCTTAGCTTAAGTAATGTAACTTCCTGTAAAAGAATATCACGTCTTAGTAACTTAAGAAATAAAGCATTCATTTTATCTCAAATATCAGTATCAAAAAATGTATATATCTCCTTAAATTGCAGTGCAATTTCATGTTATCTCTAATTCTACAGTAACTTTGAGTTAGGCAGATACATTAGCATCCTATTTTCATTAATGAGTTGAGATTGCTTTATTGAGTTGTTAAGGTCAATACATCCAGGGAATGAACAATCTAGAATTCACATATGGTTTTTCTGATTTTTTGCCTGGTGTGATTTCTTTGTCTCATGCAGTTGCTCAAATGAAATAACAATAGGTTGTTAACTTTTTAAGAATGAATATGCATGGGAAATAAAAATTATAATAAAGAATGAGAATGACATTATATTTTATTTTAATAAACTGAAGATGGAATACTATAAAAGTGAATATTAGTAAGTAACTTATGATACTTACAATGTATATAATTTATCCTTTATATGTGCTACGTACATTGAATTTTAAAACTTGGGACACTATTTGGATTTGGAATTACAATCCAATAGACTATTTTCACATAATTTTTCAGTGTTATTCAATCCAGATTTAGTTTACCATCCAAAACCTTTCCCAGCCTCTTTCTGTAACTTTCTTCTACTTTATAAATTAAAAGTCAAAAGTTACTTTCTTAGTCTCTTTGACTTGCATGGAAACTAAGAAATGAGAAGCAAATAGAAGTGGGGTAAGGACACTTTAGAAAAAAATTAATGTCCTTATATAAGTAGACAGAGATGATTGAGGTACCCCATCACGGTTTTTTCATGTTCCTTCTCAAAGGAACAGAAATGATGAGAGCTGTGGCTGCCATCTTGCAACCTTGTTTGAAATATTGAAAAAAAATATAGACATGAGCTTTAATGCTGAATTATGGGACCAACATAAGCATTTACTATTAGATTCCTTGTTATATCAAAAAAAATAAAATACTTTATCTGAAGTACACTTAAATTACTTAGTACCCAAGAATGTATCCTTAACCTTTTAGACTATTCCTCAAACTTACACTTGAAAATTAGTAGACATAATTTATAATATCTGAATAGAAGTAAATACATGTGAGTTTTTATGTTCATTATCAGTTGTAAAGATAAATATAACTGAAGTCAATATTTGGATAAATGCTTTGAATTTTGAATTGGAATGTCATAGATATCATCTAATTTAGTTCCTCCTATCCTTTTAAGTTCACTGACTGTAGAACCAAATTGTTCAGAGGTCAACATAAAGAAATATGCTGGGTGTGTTGGTGGATGCCTGTAATCCCAGCAGCTCTGGCAGCTGAGGCAGAAGAACTGTGAGTTCTCAGTAACTTATCAAAACCCTAACTGATTTAGTGAGACTTTGTTGCAAAAAAATAAAAGATATAATAAAAAGGGCTGTAGATGTTACTCAGTGTTAAGTACCCCTGAGTTCAATCCCCAGTACTAGGGGAGAAAAAAGAAGAAAAGAAAAAGGAACATACCTTATGTGGTAACTAGGAAAATTCAGGATATCTCCTTAAGGTCTTCTTGACCAACATACATTGATAACAAACCACAAGGGTCTCTATTGAAATATCAGCAGTGCAAATAGAGTAATTATTTAGTGGCTAAAGTATATGCTTATTATTAAGAGTAAAAACTCCTTAAAAAAACACAAAAGAATTTGTTCTCAGTGATCTTAAAGTATGATACAAAAAGCCAAGATATTTCCCAAATGTTTTTCAACTTTTTAAATGTATCCTCTCCCTGAACATATCTCATTTCCCTATGCCTTGGCTTAAATAATCCATTGGAGATTCCAATGGGTAGATATCTAGCTCCAAATAAGATACCTAATAACCTTGTATTTGTATTCCAACTTATCTTCTTTCCAAGGCCTTTTTATTACCATATTCTACAAAAGTTATTTGTTCTCCTTCACTTTCTACCAAATTTAAGTTTTACCTCCATGCTGTTCACCATTTAATTCAAATCCCATCCTTTAATTACATTTCATTTTATTTCTAGTGGCTCTAAATTTAGTCCCTCATTATCTTACATGGACTGCTAAAATACTAGTAGAAGAGAACATATTTCCATACCAGCAATCTTTCCAATTTGTACAGTCTCTTTCATTAATCATGCACAATTGCCGTTGTTGTTATTAAAAAGCCTTTTAGTAGCTTCACAGTGGCACCAAACTCATTGTAACAAATAAAGCCATTCACAATCTGGTTGTGTATATATACAGCCTTATATCCTGCACTTTCCATAACCAAAATTACACTTTGTAAAGAGAAAACTACATGCCAGTTGATGAACACACAATTACCTTTCCAGCCTGCCTTATTTTACTTGAGTTTAAGTATTCTTCCACCTACTTCCACCGGTTGCAGCACCATTCATCATGTAAGACATAGGCCAAAGTATGACATCGAATGGTAGAACTTTCCAATTTGACAGAACAGAAATTGCCCTGTAAAACTCTGCCATAAGGTCATCAGAAGAAATGCATGGGTGAGCTTGTTACCAAGGATAGAAGCCAAGAGCCATTCTGGTATATTTGAATGAATTTCATTATACGATTTCACTGTAGTGATTTCCTTTGCCCTCATAAAATATGTGCACCTTTGTAACATGCTATATCACATTGTGCTTTAATTATTATCAATTATTGTTATCATCTCTGCAAGACTCTGAAGAAAGGGATGGATTTATACATCTATTATTTAAAAACTTATTCCAGACAAGTAATTATCTGAAAAATGTAAGTCTAAATCAATGTATTAAATAACTGGAAAAGTTAAATTGGGCTAAAACTGAAAGTAAAAATTAAAAATAGAACTACCATACAACCCAGCAATTCTTCTTGCTACATACTCAAAGAAGCAAAATCAACTTAATAGATTTTAAAGTGAAATTTCATTAGTGACTAATTTATACAATTTTTAATATAAACCATATTTTACATACATTTAAAATATGGTTTATATAATTGTCATCAAATTATATGTAATATATGCATATTATTTTTCTCATTTTTGGAGGTGCTTATGTGTTTTTTTATAGTCTGCTTCTCTTATCAATATTAGTTACCAATATGATTTAAAAATAAACTCTCTGCAATGTATGCTGTAAATATTTTCCAGGTTTTTGTTTTTCCTTTAATTTTGATTATGGCTTATGATTGTTCATATGTAAATTGATTTTCTTTGCTTTTCAATTACATATTATGTGCCATAATGATCCTATGTGGTAAATATTTCATCAGCTATTACCTGTGTGATATAAGCAAGTTTCAAAACTTTTCTTAATCAGTTTCCTAATATACAAAAGGGAGTTATGAATGGCATCTACTCCATCTATTCCATTGAATACCTGTTAGAGTTATTTGAACACAAACATGCTTCACTTAAAGCTTCTCAGTAAACTCCACCAGAAGAATTCTTAAGTCAATTAAACAAAGTAGTAAGATACAAGATCAACACTCATAAATCAATCATATTCCTATATTACAATAATGAATCTGCAAAAAAATAAATTAGGAAAACTATCCCATTCATAACAGCCTGCAAAACGAAAAAAAAAGTTCTTTGGAATGAATCTAATGAAGGAGGTGAAAGGCCTCTACGATGAAAACTATGGAGCATTAAAGAAAGAAATTGAAAAAGACCTTAGAAGGTGGAATTACCTCTCATGTTCTTGGTTAGGCAGATTTAATATTGTCAAAATGGCATGCTATGAAAGAAGCTATACAGATTTAGTGCAATCCCCATAAAAATTCCAATGAGTTTCTTCACAGAACTAGGAAAATAATTTTGAAATTCATTTGGAAAAATATGACACTCAGGTTAGCCATAGCAAGCATTAGCAAAAAGAGCAATGCTAGAGGCATCACAATGCCAGATCTCAAATTATACTACAGAAGTAGCAAAAACAGCATGGCATTGGCACCAAAACAGCCACGAAGACCAATGGGGTAGTACGGCAGACAGAGACAAACCCACATAAATACAGTTATATTATACTTGAAAAAGTGCCCGAAAAATATGTTGGAGAAAATAGACTTTTTAAACAAATGGTGCTGGGAAAATTGGAAAACCATAAGTAGAAAAATGGAAATTGACCCCTCTCATCTTGCACAAAATTCAAATCAAAGTAGGTCAAAGATCAAGAAATTAGACCAATAGCCCTGCATCTGCTAGAAGAAAATGTAGGTTCAACACTCCAACATTTCTGTTCAGAAACTGATTTCATTAACAACACTCCTAACATATCAGGTAAAAAAAAAGTGGGGGGCAGGAACAATGGCTCAATGGTTGTGGGGCTTGCATCGGTTGCACGGGACTAAGATTAGAGCCCCAGCACCACATAAACAACGAAGTTTTGGAGCAATGAAAGCCACATCAAAAACTAAATAAAATTGATTCTCTCTCTCTCTCTCTCTGTCCCTTTCTCTAAGAAAAAAAAATTAAAATCAATTTAGTGGGATGGCATTGAATTAAAAATTTCTTCACAGCAAAAGAAACATGAGTGTGAAGAGAGAGTCAACAGAATGGGTCCCTCACCTAAGTAAAATTTGGCTTAACACCAAAAAAACCTTAACACAAAAAAAATAAAAAAAAATAAATGGCCAAAGGAATTAAACAGACACTTCTCAAAAGAAACAATACTAGTGGTAAACAAATATATGAAGTGTTCAACATCTCCAGCAGTTAGACAAATGCAGATTAAAACTATGTCATTTCATCTGATTCTAGTCAGAATTCTGTTATGAATACAAGTAAAATAAATGTTGGTAGGGATGTGGGGGAAAAGGTACACTTATACATTGTTGGTGGATTTGCAAATTAGTGCAACTGCTCTGGAAAGAAGTATGGACATTCATCAAAAAGTAGGAATGGAGTTATCGTATGATTCAGCTATCCCACTACTCAGTACATATCCAAAAGATTTAAGATCAGCATACTGCAGTGACAAAGCCACGGTTTACAGCAGCATGACTCACACAGCCAAGCTATGGAGCCAACTTAGGTGCCCTTCAATAAATGAATGGATAAAGAAAATGTGGTCTATATAGAAAATGGAGTATTAACCCATAAAAAATGATGATGTTATGTCATTTGTCTGTGACTGGATGGAATTGAAGGCTATCATGCTACGTGAAATAAGCCCATCCACCAAATTAAAAATCAAATGTTTAATCTGATATGTGTTTAATCTGAAGCTAATCCAAAATAAGAGAGGACATACAAAAAATAGAAGATCAGTGGAGTAGGCCAAGGGGAATGAAGGGAAGGGAGGAAGTTTGGCATATAGAAAGGCATTGGAAGAAATCTGACCTAAATATCTCATGTACATATATGAATATACCACAGTGAATCTCACCATAAGGTACCTCCACAAAACCCTAATTTAAAAAACCTATAAATAAATAGCAGAACAATCAGTGGAGTTGTGGAAAGAGAAAAGAGAGAAGGAAGAGGGGAGGAAAAGAGGAAGTACTGAAGACTGAACTAAAATAAATTATTCTCCATGCTCTTATAATTGTGTCAAAATGAATCCTATTATTACATATAACTGAGAAGAACCAATTTAAAAAACCCACTTGGTAATCGTTATCAATACACTGACTATTATTATGCAATCAAGTGGGTACAATTCTGAAAAAATCATTTAGATTTTTGTTATCCTAGCTGTTAGGATTGCTTATTAATTGTTTACTAATATCATTTTTATATTTAGTTTGAAAATATAAGCAAAATGAATATCTAGCAAAGATGAAAATTTGTAGAAAATACAAGGTATTTAGGAGCTCTTTTGGAACATTCCATGTGTTAATTTTAAATTCTCTTATTAATGCGTTAATTTCATCCTATATTTATTTAAGTCATTTTATAGCTTCTAGATATAAACATGACTTCAGTTTAAGTTAGATTCTGTAGGCAAATAAGGCATCTACTACTTTGGTTGGCTAGAAATTGGTATAACTCTACATTCAATCTCTTCTCTTTCTGTCATTTGAAATGCAGTTTAAACATCAGAACGTTACAAAATTGTTGTTCTTATTTGAAATGTTAAAGCTTGTCACTTTTATTTTTATTCAAACTCAATGTTCCCTCTTGTTAAGTACACCAACCTTTTCTACAGTTAGTAAGTTGTCAAAGGCTTTAGGCCTTCTCCCTCTGTCTCAATGCCCCTTTTTTCATTTGTGATAGGATGAACAGCAGAAGTGCAGCAAGTAACATTCTACCCCTTCTATACTCAACTATTTCCAAATTTAAAAACAAAATAATAACAATGATCTTTCACACAAGCTTAAAGTGATATTTTAAAAAGAGATTTTTTTAACACAATCATTCACAAACTTGTTTTGGTTTTGGTTGAATACTAGATTTACATCACTTTTACTTCTTTTTTTTTTTGTACTATGGATTTAACCCAGGGTTATAGGGTTATTTTACCAATGAGCTATATTCTCAGTCTTATTTATCTTTAATTTGAGATAAGGCCTTGCTAAGTTGCTTGGGGTCTCTCTAAATTGTTGAGACTGTCCTCAAACTTTTAATCCTCCTGCCTCAGCATCTAAAGTCCCTGGGATTACAGATGTGTGCCAACATTCATGGCCTTATTTTCTTTATAAAAATTGCACTTGTGTTGCTTCCACCTCATATTTGCTTGGACAGAAAATGCTTAACAATATCTCTTAAAAATAAATTAGCCACGGGACTGGAGCGGTGGCTCAGCGGTTATGGCGCTTGCCTGGCAAGCACGAGAACCCGGGTTCAAACCCCAGCACCACATACACAACAAGTGTTGGAGCAATGAAGGCCATGTGAAAAACTAAATAAAGTTGATTCTCTCTTTCTCTGTCTCTCTCACTATCCCTCTCTCTAAAAAAAAAATAAATAAATTAGCCTGATAAAATGATCACTTTGACAAATTTTATAATATGACTTATTCTGAAGCAAAGATTGTGGTTTTACAAACTTAGAATCTTATCTGCATGTAATTAGACTTATTGTCCAGTGTTATTCATCTTTACATATTAATATTTCCTTTGATTTTTTCTTCATAGGAGAGAAATAAATATTATTGAGATCAAGGTATATTATGGATTGAAAAGTCTAATTGGCATGAATAATCTATAAAACAGATTAGTCTTGCAATCTGGTACATGAATGAATATCATTTTCCAAAAATTAATACTCTGGTGCAGTCTATCATTTTGTAATGGCATAGTACTGTTGTAAAAATTCAACTTAAGTCCATCCAAAGGTATATTTAAAATTTGTATTTTCTTCACACTTCAAAAACAGTCAATATAGTCTACAATTTTTGGTTGGATAACTTTTTTCATCTTTGAGATAAATTTAAATGGTATTATCTGTGGAGAATATTTAATGCTACTCTATAAATCCTCAGCATAAGTCAAACAATTTTAAATTTATCAAATCTACAGCAATGTGAATCTGTTTTATTCAAGAAAGGAAACAAGGAAAAATACCATTAATATATTATCTATTTAATCACCTCTTTAAGGTGTTTGACCAAGAGTTAATGAAATTTTCATTTTATTCAGATGCTATATACTGAGATAAAAAGCAGAAAAATCTATGATCAGTACTTTAAGAAATATGAATGTTAAAAAATCAGAAACCGTGAGTAAAAATCCAGGTGTGGGTGCTCAAAGAGGTAGCCAGACTTATGAATGGCTGAGCAAAACCCTTTATTTGGGACATGCGACTCTGGGGACAAAAATCACTTATGTCACCAGAGCAAGCAAGGGAAATGACCAGAGGGCAAAGGGAAGTGGCATGCATGAGAAAATGGCACTGGACCTTCACCAGGCAGCTGGTTTTATTGGTTAAATGGGAGGAGTTGGTGGGGTTGGCCTTTCAGAGATTGGCTGGTGAACCTGTCAATCCATTGGAGCTTGTCTGCCAGCGTCTTGATTGGCTGTTTCTTTCTCAGGCAAACTGCTCTGTGCCCTGCCCCTTAGCCAGTGCCATGACTGCATGGGGTAGCTGAAGCCACACCCCCAGCCTGTCACCATGACTGGTTGGCAATGGTCGGCCATGTGACCTAGCTGAAGCCCTGCCCCCAGCCAGCCTAACAATGAATACTGAAAAAGATTAATAATAATTGTATTAAGAAAGAGAATCAGATGAATGAAGATGAACTGAGAACACTAAAAAAAGAGGGTCAGGGAAGAGTCCTTGACACCTGAGTAGAGAATTAAAAGGAAGAATTGTTTTCCTGGAGGCCAAGAAGGGGGAACAATTCCAGGAGGCTATGCTGGTATTTGCAAATAATCAAATACTTAACATATGCTAAAGAAATAATAATTAAGAAATTCTGCTGTCCTTGGGATACAGTTCCTGTCATGCTTGTGGTCCTGAGTTCAATCCTCTGCACTGCAAGAAAGCAAAATGTATTCTCTTCTGTACCAAAACCTTGCATATTATTTTTTTTTCATTAGAGAAGGGCTGTTGTGTACTATGGGGAATTATTAAGAATTGAGACAAAAGAGAAAGACTTAGGTCCTTTAATGTGATGCACAGGAATTTAGTATTTATCCTGTAAGGCATGCCTAGTATCTGAAAATATTTGAGTCCAGTTTTCCTATCTGTTTGCTATAAAGATCACTCTGCTGGGAGTGTTGAATGTGAACTAGAGAGGGAATTAGTATAGAAGCAACTTGATAGTCTATTGCACAGGCTTGGAAGTTGTTAAACCAGTCATGACAACAGATGATTAAAGTTTGAAATATGCCTGTTTCACATGGAATTGGATAGCAAGAGACCTCTATAGAAAATGATTGTAAGATATATATAGTGACTAGGTGGATATTTATTGTAGGTGAAGCAAGGGGAAGATATCAGGGTAAATATTATTTATTTGTTCTTTAGGTTTTAAGACAAAACTTGATATGATTTCTTTTTTTTAAGATAGACACAGACAGTGAGAGAGAGAGAGAGAGAGAGAAAATCAATTTTATTTAGTTTTTCATGTGGCTTTTGTTGCTCCTAGACATGTGTACGTGGTGATGGGGTTTGAACTTGTGTACTTAAGCATGCTGGGCAAGTGCTATAACCACTGAGCCACCACTCCAGCCCTCAATACGATTTCTGATGAATGACGTTCACATTAAAAGTAAGAGAAATGTTCAGTGGCAGCTTATTTTTCCTTCTCAAATCACTATAGAATTTCCTATCATAAAATTATACAATGCCAAAAAGTAAAAGTAATAAATATTTCTCAATATTTCTTCCACATATATGTGTTTTCAAACTATGAAACCTCCCATAAACATGGAAAACAGGTATTTATGTTCTTGTTTTACAAATAAGAGTACAGTATAACATTTAGCTATTGAGTTTTAATAAATGATTCCCTAACTAAAACTACTAATGCAACAGTACTAATCATGAAATTATAGCTTATGTTTCACAGCGGCAAATCCATGTAATGTCACCGGGGCCTAGCTCAAATTGGTTGCCGTGCGTAAGACAACTGGAATGACCAGGCTCAGTGGTACATATCACTCTCCTCTTTTCACTAAAAGCAGCTTTAACTGGGATATGGCTTTATCTTCAAGAAGGTAAAGTACGCTCTAACACATAACAACATTTCATAGCACTACTCATGCCGAGTTCACTGCCCTTGCTCCCACAAAAGCCAAAACCAATCATTTGATAAAATTCATGTGCAGAAAATTATACCTCACACACTGAAGAACAAAAGAAAACAAAAGAAATAAACTTTGAGCGTCATGGGGTACAGTGGCACAAACCAATAACCCCAGAAACTCCAGAGGACAAGGCAGGGGGAATCACAAGTTTGTGGCCAACCTCAGCTATATAGCAAGACCTTAAGCAACATAGCAAGACCCTGTCTCAAAATAAAATGTAAAAATGGACTGAGGTAGTGTGCCCCTGCGTTCAATCCCCAGCACCTAAATACGTACATACATGCATAAATAAATGGCATACTGGTCTGATTCTTGACAATAAACTTATTGTCTTACTCCCAGAAAACTCACTAAGCTAAATGGCACTTTAGAAATAAAGATTATTAGTGTAGCAGCAACAATATGAGCTACAGAACAGTCAAGTCAGCACCCCAAATATTGTTAACTTTGTGAGTTTTGTAAAGTAGCTTTAGTTATTTCCTTGAATCCTTAGTCATGGACATGGGTTCATACTGCAGTACCACATACACAACTGAGTGTTGGAGCGATGAAAGCCATATGAAAAATTAAATAAAATTGATTCTCTTTTTCTCACTCACTGTCCCTCTTATCCCTCTTTCTGTTAAAAAATTAAATAAAGACCAAATATGAGAATCATGGGGATAGCCTAGAATATGGAGCTAAAGACTAAAGGTTTAAAAAATCTTTTCAAGGAAATCTACCATATTAGAAACAGGACAGGCATCCTCATACAGGAAGCTTACAGAACTCCAAATAAGCCCTACCCAATGAGATGCACATTGAGATGTATATAATCAAGATGTTCAGCAAAACGAATGAGGAAAGAATATTAAAGACTCAGTGGAGAAACATCAGGCAACATTTAGAGGAGGGCCTTGAATGAGATATTCCAAGCTGAAAAAGAGAACAAGTGTGAGCAGAACTAGCAAAACTCAGTTTCAAATTCAAGGGGGAAATAAAAGCATTCCATGACAAGAATAAACTAAAAGAATTCATGGGCACCAACCAGAACTATAAAGAATATTGAAAGACAAACTTCATACAGAATAATAAAAGAAAAATTCCTAAAGTTCACAAACAGACATAGTTCCATAAAAGAATAACCTACTGAACAAGAAGCAAAATAGGTTAAAATACAGCAAAGCATCAAAATGGCAGGAAACCACACACATATATGCAAACTAATACTGAATATTAATGTGCTCAACTCCCAAATTAAAGACACAGATTGGAGTTCGAGTGATGATGTTTCAGCAATTACAGCACTTGCCTGGCATGTACGAGGATCTGGGTTCAAACCCCATTACCACATACACAACTAAGTGCCACAGAAACAAAAACCATATGAAAAATAAAATTGATTCTTTCTCTCAGTCTCCCTCTGTTTATCTTTAAAAACAAACAAACAAGCAAAAAAGACAGAGTAACATAACGGATCAAAAAATACAAAATCCAACTATATGTAGCTTACAAGAGACTCATCTTTTAGGAAAATACACCCACAGGTGAATATAAAAGAATGGCAATAAACATTTCTGGCATGTGGCTCAAGAAAAGAAAAAGGAGTTGCCATTCTCATGTCTGAAAATATAGAGAGCAAGAGAAAATTAATCAGAAGAGACAAAGAAGTCCACTACATCTTATCTGGTAAAGGGGGTAATCCAAAAAGAAGATATAACCACAGCAAAAATTCATGCCTCAAGTGTCAATGTACACAATTTCATGGAAAGAACACTCCTTGACATCAAATTCCACATAAACTCCAACACAATAATACTGGGGGATTTCAGTACACCCTTAACACCAATAAACAGGTCATCAAAACAAAAAGTCAACAAAAAATGCAAGTTTGATTGTTCAATGGTTTTAGAGTCAGGGAAATTAATAGACTTCTATGTCTAGGAAATATCCATGGAGTGAAGTCCCTCCTATTCCTTGATTTTTCTGAGATTAGGAAGAGCAATATTGGTGGGTCCCTAACTGCTTATGTACAGGATTATTAAGATGTTAAAGTAACTAATATGTTCATCTTAACATTACTCTAACTCTAGAGGAAAATCCTAATTTGAGGGTAATCTTTCACAAGCTATGCTTATATACAGACAGGTCTCTTTGAAAGAAAATTTTATCACCTGTTCAACATCTGGCCACAGAAGAAAATATTTACTCATTACTTTTCACTGTGTGCTTAATCTGAAAGATCCAAACAGGTATAAAGAGATTCCACACCCAAAGGCTGGACTGTCATGACACACTAAAAAGAAGGAAGATCAATCTGAATTCAAGAGCAGATTGTTGTAAAGAAGAATTTAATGAAAGCAAAGAAGAAAGACATGATACAAAAAAATTTCAGAAAAACATTTGGTAAATAAACGAAATTTGGAAATTATGGAACAAATATGATTTAAAGAAACCATCTCTTATAGAAAAAGATGGAATACAAAATGAAAAAGAATGTGACAAACATCACAGATCAGATTTGGTATACAAAAAGATCAAGTAAAAAGATAGAGGGAAGAATTCTGGGAAAGTCAAAATTTAAGTAATAAAAGTTACAATACAAGTAAATATAAACAGATGCAGGAGAAATAATGGTGGAAGAGATAAAAGCAACCAAAACCAAAGAGAATATTTTTTCTTCCAATTTGAGAAATTTGACAAAAATGAATAATAATGCTGAAAAATAGCATCATGCTGGTGAAATCGCTGAAATCTAATGGAAAACAGAAATTTTGAAGAAGTCCTAGATGGAATAAAATAGATACAAAGTTACATAATTGTAAAAAGACAAGAAGATCAGAAGCCAGGGGTGTAAATTCAGGTGTGGGTGTTTATTGGGAGTTGCTGCTCCTGGTCCAAATTCACCTGTGCTGCCATAATGAGGGTGGGCAGGGGAAGTGACAGCAGGCAGGGGAAATAGCGTGCAGGGTAAATGGCACTGGACCTTGGCTGGGAAGCTGCTTTTATCTATGGGAGCTTGTCTGCCAGCGTCTTGATTGACTGTTCTTTTCGTGGGCAAGCTGATTGATGCCCCACCTCCAGCCAGCTACCATGGCCACCTCCATGGCCACGTGGCCTGGCTGAAGCCCTGTCCCCAGCTGCCTGGAATCAACCTAATAACAATATTTTACATTTATACCACCTGAGACAGAATTATGATCAAAATTCTGTAGTGACCAGGTAAAGCAATGCTTATTGGAAGGGCTGAAGCAGTTTCTCAGTGGTTATGGTGCTTTGCCTAGCATGTGTGAAGACGCGGGTTCGAATCCCAGCACTACATTCGCAAAGAAGTGCTGGAGCAATGAAAGCAACTTGAAAAACTAAGTAAAATTGATTCTCTCTCTCCCTCTCTCAAGAAAAAAATAGAACATTCAGTAGAGAAAATATATGTAGTATGAGCCAAAGCCTAGAATTTTCCTATGTAAAGATAAAAATATTGAATGATAAACTCCAAAGTGTTAATTTAATTTTCTGAATAATATGCAATGTGATAAAGGATGCAGAAGAACATAGAAATAGAAACATAATAGTTTACACTTATGTTACACTAATTTAAATTGGAAACACTTTACTTTTATATATAATTTAAAAAATACATTCATAAATGTGTGATTTTCAGAGAACTGAAAGCAGATATTAAAAGGACTAGAAGTTCCAAATTGTAGGACACAGAAAAGATAAACTGTACAATCACATAAGTCATAGAGCACTAACAAGTGTTCTTGTGAAAACTTTGCAAGTACAGAAAGAACACCTGTGTCATTCAGTGGAAAAGCTAGAGTTGAATGCCTTACTAGTAAGCCTTGATTAGACCTAGTCAGCAGGTCCTGGAACATTTGAATAAAAATTTAAATATTCATCCATTCATAAATAAATTAACTGGCAATCATAATAAAATGAGAATTCAACCAAACTATACTATGTAAAGATGCAGGGAATGTGACCAATATCAAGTAGAAATTTAGCTAGTAGAGACAACCCAAAATTGACAGGGATAATAAACAAATGTGAAGGTAAAATGAAGAGACACAATGAAGTATTGCAGAAGAACTACTACTCAACTACTAGAAATTATAATACAAGTAAACATAAATAAGTAGAAGTGAAAGAACACGAATAGAAATGATAGAGGGTAAGGAATAACAAGGCTGATGGTTTTATTATTTATTATCTGATGTGAAAAATAGGCAAAAACTTTAGGGCACCTACTAAAAATATACTCAAAGATTTATAATAAAACATGAATACAATGAGGATAAAAATAAAATGATACATATGTAACTAATTAAACTACTGGGATGAAAGTAATACAATGACTGAAAAAATTTTACAGAACAAAATTAACCTGTTTAATTACTGCAGAAGAAAAAAAAATAAAACAAATATACTCAAGTATTTAATGGTAGAAACATTCAAAACAGGCAGTGATTCCAATCCATCTAACATATATGAAACTAAAGAACCAGATTCTAAGGATGGCAAATTAGAGGAAGCAAACACCACTTACCAACTCCTCAACATCAAACTTATGAAAA
Source organism: Aplodontia rufa (assembly GCA_004027875.1). Taxonomy (NCBI): domain Eukaryota; kingdom Metazoa; phylum Chordata; class Mammalia; order Rodentia; family Aplodontiidae; genus Aplodontia; species Aplodontia rufa. Next base: position 27,039 of record PVKS010009953.1, read on the forward strand.
GAAAGAAATTTTAGAGATACACAAAGTTGGATACCTGAACATAAGAAACAATGTATTAGAGAAGTGCTAACTTGCACTTCAGTCACAGGGGGAGGGGCACACAGACAAAGAAGGTAGGATCACAGATAAAGAAATTTTGAACAATGAAGAAAAATTAACTCAGAGAACCTATGGATTAGAGGGTAGGCTGATTATTAATGGACTGAGTTGGTAGGAACTCGTCTTGGCGAACACAAATTAAAGTTTGGGTCCTGACCCCTTGACCACCCCCTTCTGCCAGGCACTTGTATTCCCTGGGAAAGTGGTCACCATGCTGTGCTCTGTGCTCCTGTTGGAGGAAGCTACTTCAGGGTCACTCGATCACACCCTCACCCCCACACATGTACTCTGGCTAATGGCCAGAGTGCTCAGTGCACCAACCGCCCTCTACCTCAGCTTCTCAAGGGGAGAGCAGACCAGTGCTCTAAGCTACCCCATCCCCACCTTCTTGCTCTCCCAGTATGTGATGAGAAGGTGTTGCAGCTCCCCAAAGCAGCTACAAGCAAAGATGGGAGAACAGATATCTCTAGCTGGGTAAAAATCTCCCACAAGAGTCATGAGACAGAGACTGAAATCGGTCCAAAGAAAATTTTACATGGACCATTCATTACTAGATCCCAAGGGGGAAAGCTCACATTGCTTCTGGTGCTACAGGAGACACACAGGAGCATCTGCACTCCAAGGCAAATGCACACTACTACATAATCATTACAGTGAGGCTGAAACCTGAGGCAATTTTCCCCCTACAATCTAAAAGTAGACTTTACCACAGACCATAGAGATCCCAACACCTGGCAGAGACTGGAATCTCCCCAGCAATAGGGGAGAGGACTAATTCTCAAACATCTAACTGTAGCGTACCAAAGCTGGGTCAAGTCTAAACCCCAATTACTGGAATCTCTGAATTAGAACTCTACACCCGCCCCAAGAAATATACAATTTGTTGACCTCCAATTGTGCTACTCCACCAAGTACCAGGCAACTTGAAACAAATCTAGTACAACCAACTGTGCCACATAGCCACAAAGACTGACAGCTAAGTGAGGAACACAAAGGTGTTCAGCTTTACAACTTCCAATCCTCACCCTGAGAGTTACCAAGTCAAAAGTGAAAATGAAGAATGAAAATACAAACCTGCCAATAGTTTTGACCTCCTTGGCTGAAATAAACTCTGTATTTCACAGCAAAATTTATTTGTTTTTTGGTTTATCTTCATTTTTTGTTTTTTCCTTTTCTCCTCCTTGCCTTTCTCTTTTCAATCCACCAAAATTCTGGTTTAATTATTTTCTAAATTTTAAAAATTATATTTTAATTTTTAACTTAAATGTTTTTCAGACATTATTACATATTATATTATTTTTCCATTTTCCCATTATATATGATTTTTGTGCTTGTATTTAACTCACTGTGGATATTTTAAAAATATATGAAAATTCTTAAATTTTTATTTTCATTTTAATTGCTTCCCTCTCCATTTGTTTATTATTTAGCCTTGATTTTCATTAGGTGGTGGTTCAATGACACATGGTTTTAACTGTTTTGATCTTACATTTGTGGTTTTATTCATATTTTCATTCTTGTCCCTCCTATCTCTACAATTTCACTCTTCCACTATTGCCCACATCTCCTAACCCACCTTCCTCTCTTCATTTATTTTATTACTTTCAGTAAAGTTTTTATTCCTTGTTCTTTACAGCCAGTATTTACTACCTAACCTCTGTCTTTTGATCATTTTTAAAAAATATTTTAAACTTTCTTTCATCTTCCCACTCTACTTTTTTTTAACCTAAGAAATTATAATCCCACTGAACAGTAAAAACCACATAGTTTATGCAATTCACATCATATTTGTGTTTATGTGATTACTAATCCATTGGAACACATAGTAGGTACCTGAGGATGAATGTCTGAACTAGTTCACAGTCTTGAAATTGCTGGAACTGATATTAAAGGCTCACTCCACCCTTTATCTGTAGGTGGAAATTAGGATTATTGATGTCAAAGTACACACTGAGCATTTATCTTGAAATTGTGTGTGTGTGTGTGTTTTAATGGCATTAGTGCTATTCCTGGCTCCCCTTCCATATAAGAGTGGCTATAAACTGATGGGGACACTTCAAATTTACAGAGTAGGAGTGCTACTGGCAAAATATACACACAATTCAGCCATGCAACATTGAACCTTATCTCACAAATGATCTAGCCACATCCGGGCCTAAATGTTACTTCAACTCATAGAATTGCCAGAACAAAAATCCCAAACCAAAAACAAGGCCCAAAGGAGGTTCAACCATAGAGAAATGTCAGTTCTCCCACTTAGACATCTACTCGTACTTCAAAAACAGAAAGAAATCCTATAACAAGAAAAGAAATACATAACAGCAATGTATAAAAGAGGAAGGGGAACCAACTTCAATTTATGCATAACTCCTGTACCTTGGAAAACAGATTCCCATCCCCCAAAATTCACAATCCCACTACAACCAATGATCATACAGAAATGAAAGTGGAGGAAATTCCAGAGAAAGATTATAGAAAACTGATTATCAAAATGTTTAATGAACTAAAAGAAGGTTTAAAAAAATTAAAAGTGCAAATATAGGAAATGAAAGACCATTTCAATAGAAATACTGCAAAGAAAACAACCAACACTCCTGGAAATAAAAGTAATAATGAATCAAATTAATAATTCACTTGAAAAGACAGTCAACAAATTTAATTGTGTGGAAAGCAGAACTGCAGCCATTGAAGACAGGAAACATGAATTTGAGTACACAGAAAACAATTAATTGGAAAAAAATAACAAAACATGATAAGAGTATACAAGAACTCTTACTCTTGGACAACATCAGGATTCCAAATCTGAGAATCATTGGAACAAAAGAGAACCACGGAGATACAAGCTAAGGGTATTAAAAATATTTTCAATGACATAGTCACAGAAATCTTTCTCCATATCAGAAATTAAATACACAGCCACATACAGGATTCCAAATAAACCTAATCAGAAAACAAGTTCTCCAAAATACATCATAATCAAGATGCACAACATAGAAAATAAAGACTATTAAAAAGTGCAAGAGAGAAAAATAACATCAGATTACATTAAGAGACAAACCCATAAAGCTTCTAGTCCTGGTCCAGCCAGGTTTTGACCTGAGGGACGGGCTGGGCATGAGCAAAACCACAGGCTGGAGACCCGAAACGGTCTTTCTTTGCCCAAACTTTACTTCTCCTTTTTATATATCCGTACTTTACATCTCTCTTTCAAGGCAACGTTCATTTGTGCTGCTACGACAAAATGCCTAACATTAAGTATCTCAAACAAGTCAAGGCAACGCTACAAGACTCTATTTCAGAACAAACAGAGAGCAATTTCTCACAGTTCTGAAGGCTGGGAAGTTCAGGAGCAAAGCACAGGCAGGTTCGGCTGCTGGCAAGAGCTCATCTTCCAAAGGAGCAGGGACACCACGTCCAGCAGCAAAGTGCAAGAACTCTCTCGCAAAGGAAGAGCTCCCTACTGCTGGCTGGAGCCTCCTTTTTAAAGGTCTTCACCCTGCCCCCTCGAGGCCTCTCTACATTAGCTCCTCATTGCCACACCTGGATTTTGGAGGCACACGTTTGACCAATTAGCAATAAGAAGCCTCTAACGTGCGCCTTTTGAAGGATCTAGAATAATTGACAGGTGATACCAATGCAAAACGTCTGAAGCCCATGTCAACACCCTGTTTTTCAAGCTTAACAATATACAATCCAGCAGCCCTTCCTGAAGGAGCTTATGCAAACAGCAACAAGATCCAGGGCAGCTGATAAAGCAAAGGTCAGACCCCAACAGCTTCTAACTTCTCAACTCAGAACCTACAATCAAGGAAGACATGGAATGAGATATTTCAAGATGTTAAAGACAGTGATTGCCAACCAATATTGCTTGGCAAAGATCATTCCCATAATCAATGGTGAATTAAAAACCTTCCATGACAAAGGTAAATTAAAAGAACGCATGACAACTATGTCAGCATTCAAAGCATACACAAAGATAAATCTCACACAGAGGAACCCAAAACCAAATACCAAATCTTCCCAATAAATGAAAATCAATAGAACAATAGTCTGAGAACCAAGACATAATTAATAACATATGCATAATAATACTGAATATAAATTCTCTCAATTCCCCAATTAAAATACATAGGTTACCAAATTGGATCACAAAACAAAATCCAGCCATATGCTTCTTTCAATAGATTAATTTCATAGGTATGGACATTCACAAGCTTAAAATAAAAGGATAGAAAAAATTCAAATGGAGTTTTATAACAAGCTATAGTAGCTAGTCTCACATTTGACAAATGTGATTTCAAGAATGAAAAAAAAAACATAATCAAAAGCAACAAAGAGGCCATCCTGGTAAAGGCAACATTACAACAAGGAAAAATGATAGTAAATACCTAAAGATCAATCAAAAATAAAGGAGCGAAAAGAGGATCAACAGAGGAGAAGAGGGAGAATAAGAGGAAGGAAGGGAAAGAAAGGATAGTATAGAGATTGAAATGAAAACTCTTGTATATATTATTTTGTCAAAATGAACACAAGTAATATGCATAATTATAAAGCTCTAATAAACAAAACTGGAGAACCAAAAATTGAGATGGAGAGGCAAAACTGTATTTTGTGGAAACAAATGGATGGAATGCTCAATATTCAATAAAACAAAATGCAAAATTACAAAAAGCAAGCTCTGAATTGAGAATAAATATAAATGAAATTAAAATAAGTTATCATTAAGATATTTCTAAAAACTGGACATACAGAGAAAAACTTAAAAGAGGTCAGAGAATAAGACACATTACGTTCAAAAGGGCAAAAATGAGAATGACAGCTGACTTCTGTGGAGAAAAAACACTGTTTGTCACAGAACAGTAAATTGCCAAAGTAGTAGACCCAAGGTCAAATTTTTTTTCTTTGCTAAGAAGAGATTAAAATTGACTTGAGCACATGATATGAAGCCATGCATGTGGCAAAAAAAAGGAAAGAAGAACTGTTTACATTCATCTAGTAGAAATAATAATATCACTATTTTAGTTCTAACTTATGTTTACTAGTTCTCTCACTTCTCTGTCATATACTGAAAGATCTGGATAGTCTAGAAATTTCTTTCAACATAACAGTCACCATCCATGTTGCTGATAGCAGATTAAACAAACCAAAACATATCAAGAGCTTTAGTAAGATGCCTGCATTCTACAAGATGGGAGAAAATTTCTATGAAGATTTGAGGATTTTCTGGATGCAAGCAGGGTGATTTTGCCCATAAGAAAAAATAGTATAGCATACCTTCCAACTAATGAAGAAAGAATGATGTGTAATGAACTTTGAGTTCTGGAGGACATTCTGTTAAATTATCCATATGTACCTAGGCAGCTTATTTATATTCTTACATTTAACTATGACAGATGATATTAGAATTATCTTAGGTGCAAAACAAACCCATCTAGTGTTTTCTAACAATTACTTATTTTTGTGTGATAAATCTATGCAATTTTCAGAAAAAAATTATATATATTTCCAGAAACAATTTATACTAAGATAGAAACTGTTAGCAATGAGGTATCTGATAATGACATACCAGGCAGAATTGCCTGATATAAGCTTGGTCTTATTATATTCTAAAACTTGAAAGACTCTGTGAGTCCAGCAGCATTATATCATGATAATAAAGTGATTCACTTTGAATTTAGCTTGAAAGACCAGTGGGCATAAGAAAGCTGCCTGAGCAGTAACTCAGATTCCCAAAACATCCCATTGCATTACAATTCTGTCCGAATCTACATTCATAGCTACAGTTAGGATTTTTATAATCAATTCATGGAGGAGAAAAATGTCAAACTTAGTGAAACTGGATATGAAAATCAGTCTCAGTATGGATATGAAAATTAAACTCAGGAGAAAAACTTTCAGAGAGAAAATGCTTGAAGAGTACAGGTGGTCATGTAATTTGTGGTGAAATATACAGATTCTGAGATCAAAGCTTATGTGGATGCATGAGTATTGGTGATTTGTTTAGCTACCTGTTTCAGGCACTTGTGACGAAACAATTAGAAATCTAGTCAGAAGTGGTGCTCCCTGTAGATATAATTTGCAAGCCTAAGGAACTTATTCCATCGGCTTCCAGAAGTAAGGCCTGCTGACAAATCACAGCTCAGAATTTCCCTAGTCCAAACAGCTATCTTGCTGAAGTTATCATTCATCCACAAGGAGGATGCTGGTTACATGGCTAACCCCTTTTCCACTATATAGAGTATGTACGAAGGCCATTTATTCCAGCTTCACAGCTCCCTGTGGGATTCGCTTGGGGCATCAGTTCCCATCTGCTAAGCTTACTTCTTTAAAAGTCTTATTATCTAGCACATAGATAGTTCATTTGGAAGCCTGCACAAAAAGTCAATTTTCCTGGAAATCTGACCAAAGGCTAATTATTTCAAGAATTTACATTACTTTATTACTAATTAAAATAATTTAATCATGGTTATTCCTTCCCATGAAAGCACTTCCAATTTACCTTTATTTACCTGTCTTTGTATAGTGATAATTGTGTTTATATGACTGTGTTTATACTGTTAGCATTATTATATGTTTTATGTTATTAAATTCGATTGTTAATCTGGAGAATTAGAGTACTAATGCATAGCATACTCATAAAATAAAAGTCTTTCATGAAGACAAGTCTCAAGAAAGCTTCTTATGGCTGGAGTGGTGGCTCAGCAGGGTTTTGGTGCTTGCTTGCCAAGCGCAAGACCCCGGGTTCAAACCCCAGTACCACTTACACAACTAAGGCCATGTGAAAAACTAAATAAAGTTCATTCTCTCTTTCTCTGTCTCTCTCGCTGTCCCTCTCTCTTTATTAAAAAGAAAAAAAAATGCTTCTTAGAAGATTCAGTATTTTCAGACTGATTTTATCCTTCAGAAACTTGGCTGTAATTGTTAGTTTATTATGCATTTTGTCAAATTATAATTATAATAGCTGATAAATAAAATAGATTATATATTATAAAGATTCTGATTTGTTTCAAAATAAATGTGTGAAGGTTTTATTCCTGACACTTCTTTTTTGTCTGTTGATTATTTTTCTTGCTAATTGATTCATCATCACAGAAAACAATTATATTCAATGCTAAATAATAATTTTAACAGTTTAGTGTTTAACTTTCCTATGTTTATAATTTTGTTAATTTGTCATCTTATAAAATTGTAATTTCATTGGTAATTACTTCATTATATTTAGTTAGAGGAAAAATTGAGAGATCTATAAAAATAAACAAGAACCAATTATAAATGATAATTAAAAACTGAAAAACATTTAGCCCAGAAATACTATGTATATTGTAGGTATCAATTAAATAAAAATAGTTCAAATCTTTTTACATATGGACAATAAAATAAAAGAAAAATATTATCAAAGATAAACAGAGTAGCTATTTTGCTATTGTAAACATTAAAAATAAATACTGCTACTTATGCTATGTTAAGACACTGTATATGCTGTTTTTAGCTTACCATAAACAAAACTACAATTGTATACTTATAGAATAATAAAAAATAAGACATTGTAATGACTTACCAAGCAATATTTATGTCTGGAAAAGCAACACTAGATGAACAATATATTTTGAATCTGAACTAGCATGAGATATGATTCACATTATAAAACACTTTAAGAATTACTTATTATAAAATGTAATGGTCAAATATCATTTTTATTGAATGACTAGCAAGTAAAAATAAGCTGTGCTTTTACTTTACATATTTAAAATAAGGTTAAAATTTAAATTCATTATGTTTTTAGGTTGCAGAATTAGGTGTATTTTTCACAATAATTTGGGGGTATATTTTTACTGCAGAATAGCATTGCATATTCATAATAGCATTATTTTCCACATATATACTTAATTACATTGTATTTTTTGAAGGGAAATATCAACTAATCTAGGCATTATAAAAATAATCAATATGAACCTATTAAACTTTTATTAGTCTCTTTTCTGTGATACAGCAATATCACTGTGATTGTGCCAAGTTTAATAAGGTATATGTGTATAGATATTCATCAAAACATGACTAGGGGAACCAGAAAGCTTTAAATGCCCTAGATATCCAAAATAAGAAAACAGATTAAAAAAAAAACATGTTGGATGCATAATAGGTCCAACTACTCAATTATTGTAAGCAGCAAAATGAGCACAGGTATGTGAACAGCAGCAAAGTCGTTACATTTAAAATCATATGTTAGCAAATACAATAGAGAGAAAATTTTCAAAAGTATTCTGAGAAAATTGCAGCAATCTATATATACCAAATAATATTGCATATTTTACTGAAAAATCTGCAAAGATATATTGCACATATTAAATGAGTTTTCAAGTGGGCGACAGTGAATGGAGGAAAAGAAATTTTCAGTGAAATTTAGATATGTTTAACGAGACATAGAGCTACCTATAGTATTGTAATTTTAGATCTTAATTGAAAAGTAAAATCATCTATGTTATTTATAATTGAGGTCTAAAAATTCTTTGAAAATGACAATCATATGTATACAAATTTAAAAATTTAAATGTGTTAAATCAGATGTCAATGTGTATTTGCATCCATTATGCACTTACAGCTTTATGTTTCCAGTTCTGGGAATAAATCTGTAAATGAAACTTGCTTTATTTTGTTTTTTTTTTCATGCATTTAGCATTCTATCTCAAGGAAACAGGTAATATGCAAATAAAGAGTAAAGTCATTAGTTTCTCAAGAGTAAGATGTGAAAAAAAAGCTAAGACTAGAGTAGACTTTCATAAAATAACAGAGCAGAGAACTGTATGAGTGTGGAAGAGATCCGTATGTGTGCAGAAAGAGATTCAAAGACCAAATAGTGAGTACAGACCTCTCAAACTGGAGTGTGTATTTAGCATTGAGATGATAGAGCACAGGTAAAGCTCTTGGTAGTCATAAATATTTCAAGGGTTTATTCATTTCTCTTTCAGGTCCATACTGAATAATTTTTGGAATAAATTTTTAATTAGGAATCAAAAAGGGGAATGTTTTGATTCATGTAATCTCCATGTAGAAGTGGGGGGGGGGAGGAAACAACTACTGTCCTTGAGCTTCAAATAATTCAAATAATGCCATTAGAAACCAATGTGTCTATTACTTTAGGTTCTCCATCACCAGCATCAGAAGTTAACTCCTACAAATTCAAGCAGAAATGTTTGTAGAGAGTATCAGGATGATCACCAAATTTGCAGGTTTGAGGGAACCCAATTCAAAAATGCAGCAAGCAAAAAAAAATCTTTTCAGAGAAAAACACAGTGGAGATAAAGGATAACATTTACCTCCAATCACAGTATTACTTTCTAGAAATGTGTTGGGACATATACGGTATTAAGATTTGTTATATTCATGACTAAGTCTGGACTCTTGAATTCACAACTCTAAAAAACATTATTCCGTTCTACATTACTCCATCAGTATTATGTATCCCAAATTAGATCATTCATTTGGCCATGTATACCTGACATATCAGGCTCTTTTTCTGTGAGTAGTGGGGAGAAAATACCTATATCCTTTGCCTTTTACAGTGAGAATCTCTTATGGAGGAAGCATTTTCAAATATTAGGTAGCTATAATTTTAAATAAAATATCCACCACAATCTCCCATCATTGCTTACTTTTGATTAATGTTATTCTCATAGAGAATCAATCAATAGCATGTCTATATGCTACATAAAGTCCTTTAGATTCATTCTCATATGTATTAAACCCACATTTGGACTTTGGAACTACCCAAATCTGAACTAAAAAGCATTGCCCTGTGAATAATTACACCCTTGTTGTGGGTAATGGCCAAGTCTTTCCCTATTTTAAATTCGTATATGAATACTTTAGGAGATATAGGAGTTGTATTTATGAAATAAGGGAGAGAAGCTGAGACTGGAGAAAACTGAATACAATCTGTCAGTATCTTATCTTATTTTACCTGTGTGTGTATGTAAAGTAATACAGATCTATTGGATGGCTCACTAATACTATTTTCAGAAACTTTTTTTTTTCTGGAGTGAAAGAAACCACTTCTTTCCCTATATCTAAAAAGAAAAAAAGTATTTTTTTTAAGAGAGAAAAATAGAGAATCAATTTTATTTAGTTTTTCATCTGGCCTTTGTTTCTCCAACACCTAGATGTATATGTGGTGTTGGGGTTTGAACCGGGGTCTTTGCATAAGCCAGGCAAGCAATCAAACCACTGAGCCACTGCTTCAGCCCCAAGAAAAAAATACTATTAATGTGAAAAATATTTTGTATGAATAGTTCTCTCCATATAACAGACATTGAAAAAACAAAAATCCATTGGTGGTTTAAGACTAAATAAAGTTGCATTTATTTTTCGTATGAACAACTACATCTTTACCTCTATTTTTGGCTAAGCTTGTATGCTTCAATTATTAAGTGAACTAAATTCACAAAAACAAGTATCCTGCATTTCACTTTTCAATAACTAATGAAGTAAGTACTGAAGTAGAGGAACTATATTAAAGACAATTGCTTGAAAAACTCCTTGGTATAAAGTGGAAAGTTCCAGGGCAAAAAAGCTTGATTTGAAATATACGATCACAATATATCATAAATCTTCATCTTTTTGTGTTTTAAAGTGTTTAAAATTTATTTTTGAATGAACTGACACATAGAAGCATAAAATTTACACATATTAGTGGGATACTATGTGATTTTGATACATCTATATGCTGTGTAAAGTTTTAAGTAATTTTAAACATGTCTATCTCTTCAAATGTTGATTTTTTATCATGAAAACATTCAGTATCCATTCCTTCTTTTTTGTATAAAAAGTGCATAATTGTTATCTTACTGTGCAGTAGACATTCTCACTCCTGTCTAACAATGACTTAGTACCTATTTGTTGACCGTACTCCATCTCTACTTCCCTTATACTATACCTGGCTTCTGGCAACCTACTTTTGAATTGTATGAGAACAACTTCATTAATTCTATATTTAAATGAAATAACATGGTACTTTTCTTGTGTGCCTGGTTTATTTTGTTTAACATAATGATCTCCAGTTCCATCCATGTTGGTGTTAATTACAGTATTCATTCATTTTTATGGCTGAATAGTATTTCATTATGTTTATGTAGTATAATTTCTAAATAAATTCCTCCATTGTTGGTCCCTTAGGTTTTCTCCATTTCTTGGCTACGTCTAAGGAGTGCTGCAATAAACGTGTGAGTACAGATGTCTTTTGACATACTGTTTCCATCTTTTTTATATATCGATATCTGTATCTACATATAGATACATGTATCTCTATATTAACATGTATATCTACATGTATCTATATGTAGATACAGATACAGATGCGCAGGATTGCTGAGTCATTTGATGGTTCCAGTTTTTATTTTTAAAGGACATCAGTGTTTTCTATAAGACTGTACTAATTTACATTCTCAGAACACAGTTTAGTAAGACTTCTCTTTTCTCCATACACTCACACCCTTACTGGTACATTACCTTTTGTCTTCTTGATAACAACTATTAAAGGAAACAGTCAATGGATTGAAGAAATGACCCACAAAACAGGAGAAAATATTTGCAAACTATAATGTGAAAAAGTTAACATATAGAAATATATAAAGATATCAAGAAACTCAATAACACAGAAAAACCTCAAAAAATAAGCAATAGACCTAAATAAATATTTCTAAAAAGAAAGCATACAAATGAAACAAGTTCTACATCACTAGGTATCAGGGAGGTGAAAATCCAAACCACAATGAGATATATTTATAAGATTTTGAATTCCAGCATAAACAAGGTCAGGAAATGTTCTTCCTAGTCACACTCTCATTTTGCATCACTCATAGTAAAAAGGAACACTTGAATAAATATATTTTTAATACTTAGCAGTGAAAAGACAGGTTTAAATCAGATTCTTTGTTTGGAGATAGAAAACTCTATAGAAAACTACAGCTATATTTAGTTAATTTTATTAATAGTTATTTATACGTATTAATAATTGTGTCTTAGTATAGCAAATTCTCTGAGCAGTTGTTTTCCTCACCTTTAAAATAAGAAGTTAAATATGTATCAGAGAATTCAGTACTTCAAAAAACATGTTCAAAATATCAATTAATATGACTATTGCTATCAAAATAAGTGCCAATAGTTGTGATTTAAGTGTTATTGCCACTCAGGACCCTGCAGATTATCAGGCAATATAAAATAGCAAATGCCAGTAGACTGCACAGATAACAAAGTACTCATGGGAACAAATAACCAATCAACAGAGTACTGAGAATGGAGAAAGCTTCCCAGGGAAACCATGGCTGAAAGGTGAGTAATACCTAAGCAGATGGGAATCAGAGTTGAACAGTATTTAAATAGAAACTGAAGTATGCATAAAGTTGTATAAATGAGAAATAGCTTATACACTTGAAAGGGAAAATTATATAAAAAAGTCTTCAGCATAAACTGCATGGAGTAGTTTGAAGCAAAGCTGGGAAAATACAACAAACTTTTTTGTGCTATTGAGTTTCTTGATATCTTTATATACTTCTGTATGTTAGCTTTATATGTTAGCTTTTTTCCAGAGTATAGTTTGCAAATGTTTTCTCCTGTTTTGTGGATTCCCCTTTAGGCTTTATAATATTTTATGCAGAGATCAATAGATGTATAAAAGAAATGTGTGTGGAAAAAAGAATACATGAATTGGAATAGCAAACCCAGATATTCTTACTTCAATTTACAAATATTTTATATATTGGATAAGTAAAACATTGTAGATTTACTGAAACCTGGAATTTAATAAATCTAACAATCATTTCCTCTCTACTGATTTATTGTCTTTGGACACATACAAGTCTCTCATGCTCAAACAAAAGTTTGTGTATCTATTTTTAATAGTACAGAGTATAGTTACTTACATAAGTAATACATATGTGTATATTCAATAATATTACATATATATTATTATTGCGTATATTTTATAACATATTTTCTGTGGTTTTAGGGTGGTTTTAGTTTCATAACAAAATTGAGAAAAAGGTATAGAGACTTCCCATGCATTCCTCGCCTCCACACCTGTGTAACTTCTCCCATTCTGGTTATCCCCCACAGGGGGGGACATTCACTGATGTGGTTGATGAATCTATGTTGACATATATAATCAACCACAATTCATAATTTACTTTTGAGTTGAGTTTAGTGTTGTACATCTTATGAATTTGGACAAATGTATAACATAATATTTCTACCAACATTCAATTATCATGCACAGTATTTTTCTTGCCTTAGTATCTTCTGGGCTCAGTCCATTCACTGCCTCCCCCTTCAATGCACACACTGAGAATCCTTCTCAGCCACTGTACATTTTGCTGTATACATGTTTTTTCTTTTACAATCTATCATCTAGTTGCTAATGTACAGTATGTAGACTTTTCAAATTGACCCCTTTCTCTTAGTAATACAAATTTGAGGTTCTTCCATATCTTTTCATGATTGACAGTTTCTCTGTTTTTAGCACTAATACTATATTATCTGTATGCACCATAGTTTACTCAGCCATTTTCTCAAAGACAACTTGGTTACATTCATGTTAATGGCAATTTATGAATTAGTCTGTTACAAACATTAATATAAAGGTGTTTGTGTTAATATAATTTTCAAATCCTTTGGGAGCATAATATCTAGATTTTATGTTAATACTATATTTAGGGGGGCTGGAGCGGTGGCTGGACAGTTACAGCACCTGCCTGGTTTGCACAATTATGCAGGTTTGAACCCCAGTACCACATACACAACAAAGTGTCAGAGAAACGGAGGCCACATGAAAAACTAAATAACGTGATTCTCTCATTCTCTCTAACTATCCCTCTTTCATTCATTTTTTAAAAAGACTATATTTAGCTTTGTTCAAAGCCAGTCTCAGCAAATTAGTGAAACTCCTGTCCCTGGCACCCACCCACTCCACCCAAAAAATAAATACATAAAGTAATATATTTAATTTTATTTTTATACAAAACTACCAAACATTTTTAATGTGACTATGATATTTCATAGTCCCACAAGCAATGATTTATAGAATGTTTTTCTACATGTATTTGCAGGTATTTGATATCTGCATTCCAGATACATAAAGTGTGTATATATAGCAATATCTCATCATTGTTTTGATTTGTATTTCCTTAATGACACATAATGTGGAACACATTCTAATGTGCTTATTTTCCATTAGTTTATATTCCTTAGTAAGGTGCTGTCAAAGACTTTGGCCCAATTTTTAATTAATTTGGTTTTTTTCTTATTTTTCTTTTCAAAGAGAGAGGGACAGTAAAAGAGAGAGAGAGCACGTGCAGAATCAAATTATATTTAGATTTTCGTGTGGCTTTTGTTGCTCTGACTCTTCACTGTATACATAGTGCTGAGGTTAGAACCCATGTCCTTGTACATGCCAGGCAAGTTCCATAACTGCTGAGTCACCACTCCAGCCCCTTGTTTTCTTATTATTAAGTGCTGAATTTTTTATATATTTTAAATAATAATCATTTATCAAATGTGTCTTTTGCAAATGGTTTTTCCAGTATTTAGCTTGCTCTCTTATTCTTCTGACATTTCACAGAACAGAGTTTTTAAAAATATTGAGGTCCATTTTATTAATTACTTATTTCAGGAATTGCAATTTTGATGTTGAATCTTAAAAACCAACCATTATACCCCAAATCATCTTCTAGAAGCTTTATATATTTTCATTTCACATTAGGTTATTTCCCACTTTTTAGTTCATATTTATGACGGACATAAGGTTGGTATCTATATTCATTTTGCATATGGATGTACAGTTGTTCTAGCGTCAGATTCGAATATTTTCAAACATATTCCTAGGTGTTATGCCCTGTTTTAAACTGAATTATTTCTTTAGCAGACATTATTCATTCAACATATACATGTATCAAAATATCACATGGTATCACAGCACACTAATATGTGCAAATTTTGTTTCTATGTAGCAGTTAAAATAAATTTTAAAAATCTTTAAATATAGTTAAAAGATATAAAAACTACTATCTAAAACAGTAAGGCACAATAGATGTGCAATGTTGAAATGTTCCAGTAGCTATTGGTAGTCATATTGAATAATGCAATTCATAGCTTGTAAACTGTATCTCATTCTCGTACTAGAAACAGAACAGCAGGGAGGCTTTAATACATGTAAACTTGTTCTAATTGTTTGGAATTGTTTCCTGATTATATGCAATGCTTCCTAACCACCTAGTTAATAAGAGAAATTTATATAGTTAAACTATAGGAACAAAAATTGAAGTTTATTATTTTTCTGTAATATCAATGAAGGCAATCAATAAGTTCTCTAGACTAAACAATATCACTGAGTCCTTTTCTCTTTTGAGGTTAAATATGAATTATATATCAGATATTGCAAATACCATCCATTATTCCAAAGCAAAGGCACAGAAGTAATGTCTTTAAGATTTATTTAATTTATTTATTATTTAAAGAGAGAGGGACAGTGAGAGAGAAAGAGAGAGAGAAATTTCATTTAGTTTTTCATGTGGCCTTCATTGCTCCAACACTTCACTGTGTATGTGGTGCTGGGGTTCCAACCTGTGTGCTTGTGTATGCCCAGCAAGGGCTATAACTGCTCAGCCACCACTCCAGCGCTAGCCTTTATGGTTTATAAATGTAGCTAAGTGGTATTGAAAACGGACTGTATTGATATACTTTTTTTAAACCCAAACTTATACTATTGTTTCCAGATTAAGCTATATTTTGCTTTCTATGCATTTTAATATGGTTAAAATTGTATTACTTAGTGTTTTTGCTATTTAAATTATTTTTTAAGGTTAACTCTTCCTCTTCATTCATTTGTGAATGTTATAAGAAAATTTCCCATTTTCGTATTCAAAGACTCTCTAGAATAGCGTGTCCTTTGTGGAAAACAATTTTCAAGATTTATGAAATATGATTCATAGCTGAGTCTTCATATTATGATGTTCATATCCTAGAGGATTTACAATTGTATCATTGGTGTAAGAGATTTGGGAAGTTCTGTACATTTAAAATTATAGGCTCTTTATGTCTGTATTTATTATTATTTTACATGCAAATAATGAGTTTAATTAATACGTACTTTATAATTTACAAGCAAATAATTAAGCAAACACATATTGAGATATAAATTCCAAAAATATAGAACTGATGAAATGATGTCAAATTTGAACTCATCAGGCAATATCACTCAAAGAACTAATACAACAATTTAGGTGTTTTGCTTTGGCAATAAGAAATGTTCATTTTATTCCAAGTTCAATAAACAATCTGATCTTTCTTCCCAGGTAGAGAATAAAATTATAAAACACAAATGAATATTCCTCTCTTAGTAGCAGTTATAATTCTTTTGTATACAACTTAATTTGATTTTTATCTTCACAAAAGAATCCATCTTCCAAATTTTGGGTAATTTCTCTCTCTCTCTCTCTCTCTCTCTCTCTTTCTATATTTTATGTTTCAAAGTTTATCAACAACAAAATAAAATATATGGTGCTGAAATATTAAGTATATAGTCTGGAAGTTAGAGAGCAAATCATATGCTAAGTATAGAATTCCTGAAGTGACCTCTACAGAATTCCTCTAAGTGACCACTCCAAATGTATTCTATGCAGTGGTCACTTGAGTAATATACATGGAAATAGCATCTCCTGTGAAATGGACACTTACATAATCTGCAGAGTAATCATAGCCACTCTGCAGTATACACTTAAGCAATCTCAGGCAAGATTCTGTATATTCCCAAACATCTTCCCAAAATTTAACCTCTTGCTTGTTTAGTTATCCCTGCCATGCATATTTTCTGTACTTTGAAATTCTATTTACCTTGGAACAATGGACTCATATTCCACTTTTCTGAAAAATGCTATTTGATGTCCTTAACTTAAATCATGATATCAAATGTCTCTGACCAACTATTAAAAAAAATCCAGGATGGCCTTATTTTCCTAACAAGGCAAAATAATATGGAAAAATTTGTCTTAGGAAGAAATAAAACCAGATTTAGTTTTCACTTCTGTTGCTTATTCTGTGGTTTTGGAAAATTAGCTAATATAGGTCTTGATATTCTTCTTATTGATTTTAGTTTCATATACTAGAATTCAAACTTTTACTCTATAATAATAAATTAACAACATTAACTGCATTTATAATTAAAATTTGAAATCCAGAATTCATACGAATAAAATTATAATCAGCTAGAGGAAGATCAGGTGCCTATCAAAGGTTGAAATATTATGAAGTCTTAAGTTCTGTGCTATAAGGAAATTAATCTGGAAAAAAGAATTCTGACAGCAGAACTGCAATCTTCTGAGATTCTCTGTCAGAAAGAGATGGATTTAGTTCACCACAATGAAAGATTAGGTATATCATCTCTAAATTTGTCTTCAAAATGACCATGAGAAGAAGCAGCAGCATTTCTAACACCACCAGGAACTGTAGCTCTAAATAATGGTAAGTTGGTTTTTAGTCGGAAAATGAGTGTTTAACTTCAAAAGTTTAACTTTCAAACTCTTAGGCTTATTGTGCAGAAAAATAAATATGACTATAACTTCATAGCTCATACAGGAATGTCTAAAGCAAATCAATCAATTAACCACTTCAGTTAATAGTTTCTCCCATCAGTCTATCAAACTTTTAGCAATGCTTGAAAATGAATATTGTGTGTTTGTGACCACAATAAAACTATTTTGTAGATGCGAAAAGTTTCCACAAGAATGCTATTTTATATACATTATCATGTAGTAAAACTCCAATATTTTTATATTTTTATCAAGCCCTGACTTTTAATTTTTTTAGTCTCTTACAAAAAAAACTAATTATTTTAATATATTGCAGACATACATTTTAAAATTTTTATACCAAGTCATAGAGAAAATTAACTCCTGTAATAAAATAAAGAATACCTGCAACTAAGTGGCAAAGAGAGAAAAATTTACTATTTGGATTCTTTCTTGGGACACAAGCTAAATCCCAAGAATATAAACACTGAAAGATAGAAAGAAAAGAAATTTCCAAAAATTTTGGAAAACACGTAACTGAAATAGAATGAGAATTGTAAGAGAAAGAAAAGAAACTTCTCAAAAATAAGATGAATTTAGTAGGATTATGCAACATGAATTTAGTAGGTTAATGCAACATAATGCCACATGAACATGGGAGTAGTGAAGTTTCTGAGAAAGAGGATGGGGAAATGAAATGGGGTGAATTTTTTCATCTGGTTTTTGTTTTTCCTTTATTACTATGTATGTGGTGCTGGTGATGGAACCCAGGACCTCATGCATGCCAGGTGAGTGCTCTACCCCTGAGCTACCTCTCCAGCCCTAGTTTTAAAGTTTTAACGTTCATATTACTTTCTATAATGGTGGCAGTAATTTACATTCCTACCAGTAATGAATAAGAATTCCCTTTTCTTTACACCTTTGCCAATACCTTGTCATTGCTCACGTTTTTTATAATAACAATAGCCATTTTAACAGAAGTTAGGTAAAATTGTGCTTTTAATTTCCCTTATAACTTAAGTCAAACACTTTTGAGAAATGTTTCTTCAGGTCCTTTGCCCATTTTTTTTAAGAGAGAGAGAGAGAGAGATCATCAATTTTTTTAATTTAATTTTTCATGTGCCCTTTGTTGCTCCCACACTTAGTTTTGTACATGGTGCTGGAATTTGAACCTGTATCTTCACACATTCCAGGCAAGCACCGGAACCACAGAGCCACTGCTCCAGCCCCTCCTTTCCCCATTTTTAAGTCAGTTATTTATTTTCTTCCTATTGGGATGAGTTTCTTATATATTTTACATATTAGCTCCTTTTCAGATATATGTCTTGCAAATATTTTCTTTCAATAGATTTATCTATTAACAAAGGTGAAGCACCTAGCTTTCCTCCAAACCATCTTTTAAATGTAGGTATTAAGTTGCTATAATTCTTTTTTTAAGTCTCTTTTTAAAGTAATAAACATTTCCACAAAAGGTTTTTGATTGGTGATGTTCAAGTTTAGGCCATTAATATGTTAAATAACAAAGAAAATCATTGCAAACCCTTATAAGTGTTTTCCTCCGTTATCTACTATAAAGAATCCAGTATTTATATTTAGAAAATGAAAATGAAGAGAATTAAGCTTGTCTTATATGTGCAACTTTGATTTAATTCCCCAAACAGACAGTTTGTAAGTAGAATGTCCTCATTTGCATACACTTTCTGAGGAGGTTGCAGGTTTTGAGCTCTGCTCTTCATTTCTGTAACCCCCGCTGTATTAAGTCACAGGCAGTGAACCCTCTCTAAGAACTGACAAATTCACTAATGAATGCACTATGACATGGGCATATAGACTTTTGGTCCAAGATTAGTTATAGGAAGATGATCATTAACTCTCATAGCATCAATTAAAATCCCTGATATTTTTATGAAAAGTTAAATCTCTTAACAATGTAAAGAATATCCTTTTCAATGCTAGTTTCAAAAGCTCCTTTGTGCAAACATGAGCTTGACCTTTAGTTGTGTGGGAGTCAATTTCAAGAGGAAAAATAAGTGATCATTATACTCTTCTATAAATTATTGCCTTTTCTCTATTCTATGTAAGAACATTATTCAAATTCTTCTTCAGATTAATAGGGGGCCATTTACAGTAGAAAATCCTTTGACAAACTTGAAAAGCTCTCAGTTTTCTTTGGGTAACAATTTTGAAAGACTTTTTCTTTTCAAATGCAAATTACCACCCACTCTTTTCCTGCAAACTTTGATAAACATATTATGGGTAATAGTAATATGGTTTTTATCTTACCACATACAGATTTACTTGGTGTGTAATACGCATTATCAATCACAGCAGACCTTGAGAGATATCTTACTATATGTGAGCAAATTTTATTCTCATAATTAACATTATCTACATCTTAAGGAAAGAAAAACTTATTTCAAGGATGCCATTATTATTCATCTATGTTATAAATTTATATGTTTTGGAGCTAAGATTTGAATCCCCGTTTGCGCTAAGGCTAAGCCATTCCTTACACTAACCTCTCTGTACTGTCTACCTAATGTGTTAAATTATTACAGGAAAAAAATTACAGAAACTTCTATTTTTCTTCTTGGTTGCCATCATTATGAAATAAGTAGTATCAAAGTCTACATGTTTTCTAAGCAATTGAAAAAGAGAGGAATTATGTATAGTTTCTCTGAATCTTGTCCTCTAGAGGTGCATATTATAGTTAGAAAAATATGATAAAAGACAAACTCAAAAGGCCCATAAATATTTAAAAATAAAGTATAAAATAAAGCTTCACAGATTCAAAGAAAAGGAAATTAAAATCAACAAGTTTGGGAATGTGATTTGTATCATCCCTAAAGAAAAGGCCAGGTGGTCAACAACATTCCATGTCCCCTAATATCCTCTTTTCTGTTCCAAAAAGCCTAGTCCAGTTCAGGTAACAATGAGAGAAATCTTAGACTGAAAATCCTGGTATATATCTCTTGAAGGACAATGGCTTTCTCTTATCCACACTGGGGACTAGTCACGTTAATGTTGTTTATAAGGGCTACTTTCTTGTTTGTACACCAGGACAATTGCTCCTTGGGATGCTTGTCAGAAAAGCAATCTGAGCAACTTAATGCTAATGATATTATTGCTTCTTTACTCTACCATAAAACCCCTGTCGGAGTGAAGATTGATGCATAATTGAAGGCGTTGTGGAAGGGATATCTGTTTCTCCTCATCCAGCTGGCCACCACTGGATAAAACATCATGATGGAGAGGAGGCATTGCTTAGTCAAGCACCTTGAGTGATAATGGTGCTATTCAACTTATCACCACTGAATTCTTCTTTTATCAGTCACTGATCTCGTAAGTTTTACCCAATAAATCATATGTCTCCCATGCTGTCTCTGGGCAATTTCCTTGGCCTGTCTGCAATCTATAGCACTGCTTGGGCACGAATGGGCTGTGGAGGGGGCAGAATCCAGAATGAAAACCAAACAGAAATAAAGGATCATAACTGTAAAACAAGTATCATAATTCTACACGAAGGGAAGAGAAGGGCATGGAGAAAATAACTAACCTAAGTGTCATGGTTTGGACCCCCAAAGTCTCATGTGCTAAAGGTTTTGTCCCCAGTACAGCAGTGTTCAGAGGCAGAACTCATGGGGATGCTGCATACTCTATCCTAATCACTGGATTAATTTATTGATGGATTAATAGTTTGATGGCATTAGTGGAAGGTGGTAGAAACTACGAGTTGAAGCACTGAGATCATGCCCTGGAAGTGTATATTTTTTCCCCCAACCCCTTACTCTCTCTCTCCCTCTTTATCTCTCTCTCACTTCTTCCTGGTCACCATGAGGCAAATAACTACTCCGCTACACTTTATCTGCCATGATTTTCTACTTCACCACAGTCCCATAGCAATGGACCCAGCCAACCATGGACTGGAAACTCTGAAACTGTGAGTCAAGATACATCTTTCCACTATTGCGTTGCTTTTCCCAGGTATTTTGTCACAGTTGTACAAAGCTGACTAACACACTAACTTTGGAAAATAGAATTTTGCTTATATGACACTAAAATTAAGACCTAATATGCAAATATTCTGCCTTAGAAAGTAATTTGTTTTGCATAAATATATGGATTAGCAATTACTTAACTATGTATTCTATGCTCTAGAACTGAGGTAACAAATAAATATTTTGTACGTAATGAGTGATGGCCAGGTTAAAGGAAATAGACATTATGTAAGGATGGTGTAAATGAACCCTATAAACGAATTGTGTCTATCCAAACTCAGAAAGAAACAGAAAAACTCATTTATGTGTGTGTTATATATTCACTCATGTCTCCTAAGAAGTTTAAGATGTGACAGACCAAGGAATATACCAAAAACAGATCTAGGTTTATAAATTCTATTCTCCAATATAAGAAGGTATGAATAATTCTTGGGCTAGGTAACAAATATTCAAACTGACACAAGAACCAAAATGAAAATGTATCAGAAAGTATGCAAGCACTTAAACCACAATGAAGTCATGCTATGGACAAAAGGGCCAAATGGTCAAAAGCAGGACAATTTGAGCAACAAAAGAGAGACTGAGACTATAATATCACACAAAGGGCAAAATCAGAATTCATGAATCAATGCTAATTTATATGAGCAATACAATACATAAATTAATAAACAAAAAGGAAGAAAGGGAACTTCCTTAAAACAAACTCACAGCTACAAATGTAAAATAAATGATTTACAGAAGATACCACTGGTTAGCAAAAAAATAATGCTAATTAATGTCAGGTAAATTTTATCAAAAGATGATAAATATCTTTTAAAAATGTGTTAAGAAAGAATCTCAAAGAGTCTCAGCAAAAGATCCTTTAATTAAAACGCATACAATATTAAGTTTACAGTTGGGAATCCTAGCAGACAACACAGAAACAAAGGTAGCAAAAATAAAAATAGTACACCTTTGCTCCATGTACCTCTTCATATGGAGGCTTTGAGGAAGATATGATGTCACTTCAGAGGCATTCTGGCCAAATTTACATAAACTGGATTTAATCATAAGGAAAAAGACAAATACAAATTCATTAAAATAACCATTTAACCCTCCTCAAAATTGTCAATTTCATAATATTTTTAAAATATTAAACAACTGTTTCAAAATAAAAGAGATTAAAACAGCATACCAAGTAGATTTGCTCTTAGATGAGAAGAATACCATAGTAGGACAGATATTAACTCTGAACATCTATAAATCAGATTGTATGTTTTATTGATGTTTCTTTTCTAGTGCTTGTATTTGTACTTTCATTTTATGATAGATTAATATTTATGGAATGTTATAAAAAAGTCAACAGAATTCTTTAGTTTTGCAATTGTTTTGTTCTTTTAAAAGCTAGTGAGAGAAATGATACACATAAAAAGCAGAGAGGACAAGGAGTTTTTAAGGTAATTAGTTTGAGATCTATTTTATGGCAGGATAGTAATATAATATATTGTATTTCTTAAGAGTAAATTTCAAATATCTCATTACAAAAAGTAAATATGTGAGGTGAAGTCTATGTTAATTATTTATTTCCTCCATCTACAATATATAAATATACCAAAATATCATGGTTTACTCCATATGTATACCTTTACGATTTGTCAATAAATTAATAGTAGCTTAAGAAACTGGAAAGAAAAAAAACCTAAAGTAATCCTTAACACTTTTGAGTACTATTTTATCTGCTTTGTGTTCAAAAGGCAAAAATGAATACAGAAGGCACATAACGAAAAGTTTTCATAGCAGAGGTAGGAATCACGGGTGCTTCAAACAGAGAAAATAGAAAGACACATGATTTGAAATCATATAAGTAGAAGCAGGAATATCTGCAGAATATTTGTTATGGAGAGAAGTGAGAATGTAAGAGTTACCCAAAGAATAAATTTATATTGGTGAGGACAACATGATAATGACAATTGACCAACAAATATTTTTTACTTAATTTTTTAGATTGTTTAAAATACTTGTTTATAATTGTTGAATATACTTATTTATAAATAGTTAATATTTTGCATATTTAAAAAATAATGAAAATCCTTAAGGTAGAATGGAAATCCATCATGGAAAACAAACAAATCTATAGCAAATGAATAATAGAACATCACTGGAGGAAATGGATACAGAAATATATTAATCTAAATAACTTTTGATCTCATTTTAATTTTGTCTTATATTATAAAAAATAAATAAAATTCTTATTTCTATGGTAGAACTAATTTGACTTGTAATATTAGGAATAGCATTCATCTTAGCAGTGTACAGAGATGAACATAATATTAAATTGGTGGTTTGAAGTACAGAAATCTATGCCCCACATTTAACATATAGTATATGCATACAAATTTAAGTCTTAGTTTTCTCTTCTAAAATTATAGCAGTATGATGAAATAATAGCATGGGATTTGTAAATAAAACCAATATAATATGTACTTCTTCATGTTGCTTACCAGTTCTTGTAAACTTTGACTTTTCCCTGAGTCAAAGTAACCATGTTAGTAAATGAGAATCATTGTTGAGAATCGCAGAGAAATACTGCTTGTTAGACTCAAATAGGTTCATTGCACAATTATTTTATCATGCAAGAAGCTATATGGAAACACACCTTGGTAGTTACTTTTCAAATAAAAGTTTCCTGATTGCAGAAAGCATCTTATATGTGTTCTTAACTTCACTACCGATCAGTGTCTATAATGTTGTAATCATTAAACACTGAATTTCCACTATACATATTTATGTTAATAAATGTATGTATTTCAAAGTATAAAATAATGTAATACCTAATGGATGCACATAACTTTTAGCATTAGTGAATGCAGTGTTCTCTAAAATTTGTTATTATTACTAATGATCAATTTTATTATTTAGAAAATTCTTATGGTCTTGCTTCTAGCAATAAGCATCTGTGTTCTTAAACATCTACATATTATAACACTAAAATAAAATGTCTTTACTTAATGGCCCCATTATATTCTATTAAATGTATGGCATTTTATACTTTATCCCATTTTAATTATTAAATTCATACATGGCTTCAAATAATGATAACATAATATTGCTAAGAATTTTAAAGTGTTTAAGAGAATATTCATATAACTTAATCTTAATATGCGGGTATCCAATCCTAATGTTTTATGTAAATGCCTCTTGTTTTATCAGTTTTCAAGACAAATAGAGAATATGACTCATCTAAGCCACATCATCCCTTAGTTTTAACAGAAAGGTATAATATTTACTTAGGTAATTTATTTTTCCTTATAGAATGTAAGAATAAACTGTGGATATATAAGGAACTCTAAAGAAAAAGCACAGCCTTTTCAGTATGCTTTTTGTATCTGAGTATAATTTGATATAGGCTAAACATTTTTCTGGTTTGGTCCTTACTGAGAAAAACTCTACATGAATTATTCAATAATGTTTCCACCACTGTTCTCATCCTACAGCATGATGTGCAAATTTTACTCCCTGTACCAAATAATAACTAGGTTCACTGTATTCCCTTAGTCAAGTTTAGATATAAACTTGATGTAACATAAAATTTTCCTATTTCTCTTTGATCAAAAATTGCAGATAGAGGGCTTGAGAGGTCACTCAACAGTAGGGCACTTGCCTAGTGTGTGTGAGGACCTGGATATGATCCACAGCACCTCATATACAACTAAGTAGAAGAAAAGCAGAAACTAGTTGAAAAAATATAATTGATTCTCTCTGTCTCTCTCTCTCTTAAAAAATTATAGATAGAAGTTATACCTATGAAATTAAAGTAATAAAACTATTTAATATATTTGAGATTATTTTTCATTTTCCCCAAGCTAATAATATCTGGAATAAAGTTTTGTGGGAGATGTCAGATGTGGATTTATCATGTTATTAAATGTTTCTTAAAATAAAGATGTCATTATTTGATCTAAAGCTGTTTCTTTAGTTTGTTGTTTGTATTTGGAGGCAAGTAAGTTATTAAATTATGGGACTCAAGAACATTAACAATATATGTAAAATCATCTACAAACTTTGAATCTTCTTGAGTCAAGGACATGAAGAAGAATATTTTATCTATCTAGTAGATTGAAAAGTATATTGGGTTCCAAAACACTTTATTTTCAGAAGAAAATTAAAAGCTGAATGAAACAATGTATGTGATGAAATTGTGCATTCTCTTCTTCTAGGAAATAACTACTATTGCTTTCTCATTTTAAGTAAAATATTTACATGTACATTATTAAACTAATCAAATAATAACTCCAAAAACTGAAGAAATAATGAGAAAAGAAAAAATATAGGCAAATTTTACTTTCTAAATCTTATAAACTACCCTTCATACAATGTTAACTATTCGAAAGCAGTATAGTACGTTAACTATCATAGCACTATTATTATCTTTGGGTTACACAGGCTAAGGTTTAGGGATAAAAAGATTCTACATTGCCATGGTTTATTAAATTCACTCAAAAATTAAAAAAATATTGATTCTACAATTATTCTACCATTAGTATGTGGAGTCCCATATAGCTCTTATTGTGAGAGGGAATTAGTCTAGGACAAGTGATGTTCAGGAAACCATGCTTGCTCACATCACTTCTATACTTGTACCTTTGACTTGAACTAAACCTCCTGACCAACACGAGCAGAAGAAGTGAGGAATGATAGCCTCCCAATGAGCAGTCATAGACATTTCAAACATACACACACAACCTCAAACCAAACCAAATCAAACACACAAATAAATAAGAATATGAGAAAAGAGATATAAAAAATAAAGAAAGCAGGAGAGAAAAAGAAGATGAACACTGGTGCATATTACAGTTATTGCTATAGCGACCCTTGCCACCTCTCATCTGAGTAGAGGTGTTATACCCTTCTTCCAACACAAGAAACGCTCATAGCCTTTCAGGAGCAGGGGAGGGACGGGGAGGATCAACAATGTTATGGGTCATGCCATCTGTTTGAAAGAGAAGGAATTCTTGGTAATTAACAGTCCTCTCCAACTTCTCTAGCCATGACTCCATAACTCTGAAGTTTTTCTAATGAAAAGAAAACACTGTCTTATCTTCACCACCCAGCATTGACCTATATTGTAGAATTGAAAAGAGAAAATGGCATTTAAATGTTCCACTCAAAACAGAAGAATGAAACAAACACCAGTGAATTATCCAAAACTATCACATGTGAAGACTTGGAAAGTCTCTTTGCCCTAGTAATGGAATACATTTCCTATAATCTATCTATACGGCCTTTTATTATTAAATTCTACTTGTCAAATTATTGTTAACTGGTTAAGTATTATTTTCCGTGGTGCCTAATGTTACTATTGAGAGGATTTTTTGTTTGTTTGCTTGTCTTTTGAGAAAATGGGAAAAGGTAGTTATGCTTTCATAATAACTTTAAAAAATTCCAACATGTTAGATTTTCATCATGGAAGTAAATATTCCTGCCTCTGCTTGTATATGTAGAAAATCTAGAGCCTTAAAAACAAACTCAGATGAGTATGATTAAAAATATCAACAGTAAAATAGGAAACAGTCTAATTAGTTATGTAGAAATCACACAGTTTAGCACTATATTAATGAAATATATCCTTTATGTGTTATAAGAAAGTAAAGTTTTCATCATAAAATAGATGAAAATCCCATCAGAATTTTCACAACTGACAGAAGCCTCTGTGTGAAATCTTAGTAAAGCAAACATATTTCTCATAAACTTCTAAGATTGTAAACTTTTATCTAGCTATGAGATGTATATGGGCTGAGAAAGAGATCATTGTTGTATTTGATGGTATTCTTTATTTTTGTTGCCATTCTGAAACTATCTTCAGAGAAAATTATGTATATGTTTCTACAAAGAGAGAGATTGTAAAATAGTACGTAAGCATAGTAATTTGAACAACCTTGAATTAAGTTCCATAAAAAGTGAAGCAGAAAATACTATGGCATATACTTTTATTCACTATATTAAAATAAATTGTTCACAAATATTCTGCAGTTAAGCTTTAGCAGTAGGAAAATTAATCTGGAATGTGACACTCAGAGTGAGTTTAGTTCATTCTGAAAATTTCTCCTTTTCAGCATCAAGTAAAATGAGTTAAAAGATGAATCTTAACCAATGTTAGCACAAACTGCTAATTAGAAGCCAGTCTGTGGTATTGTTCTGGAATAAGAGAGCCATAAATCACAGATCAATCTTATCAAGAACTATAAGAAAATGAAATGATGGCAATAGAATGTTACCTCTCAGTACAATGGGAAACTAATTTTAAACTGGACCACTAGCCTAAAAGTGAAAATTATCTGTAATGATTTTGCATTCTTTTTATTTAAAGTTTATTCCCATGTTTTATGATTCTATAAGATGTTAATGAGCACTTCATGTAGAATTGCTAAGTTCCTTTGAAAGTATTCTATATTTCTATGATAAAATTTATACCATTGATGAATTTTGAAAAGCTTTACAAACAAGTTAAATAATATGTAAATTAGAAGCATGAAACATAAATCTGATGTGGGATTTTGTTTTCCTTTATTTATTTTGCTTTAGTTTCTGTTCAACCATGAAATATTTAATTAGTAAAAGGTTTAGAATAATGCTAGGAACCTTGTTTATCTAGCAACAATCTGGCTATAACAATATCAACAATTAAATTCAATAATGACAAGAAAGCTTCTTCTATGGAATATTAACTTCATATCACTATTGAAAATTAGAGAAAAAAGCTGGTGTGAAACACATCTAATACACTATATTTAATTACTTCATTATCATAAATTCTTCTCACCATATAGATTGTTGTTACAGTACAATTGTTTACCTATTATCATATGGTTTATGTGACATGAATTTGCCTGCATTTTCCCTTCATAGAGCATACCAGATCTAGATGTTGAGAAGTCATGGATATGAATAACAATTAATTCTGAACAAGTTCAAAGTCAACATTAAAAAACAACATGTAGATTTAAATAATCAAGGATGATTTTTTAAAACTATACAAATAAAAAAATAATTGAGAAGAAATAGCAAGGGTAATATTTAATTCACAACAATTATATATTGTCTTTGTGCTGAAATTGCAACAGTGATAATACACTAAAATTTAGTAATGAAAGATCAGAAGGTCTAAGAAAGTAAGATGGACAAGCGTATATCTATATGCATTTGTGTATTTGATGTATATACATACATATATACATTTTATATATAATGTATATATACATTTTATATATATGTATATATAAATATACATATATATATACACACATATATATATATAAAATTAGGCAGATATACACCATGTAGACTGACACTAAGCATTGTGCTATCCATTGGAAACTAAACAGAAGGTCCAGGTCCTAAGTTCCTTAAACTAGTGATAAAGGCATATATCAAATAATTACAAAAATGTATAGTTAATATGACAATTTTTTTTTTATAAAGAGAGAGGGACAGTGAGAGAGACAGAGAAAGAAAGGAACACCGTATTTAGTTTTTCACATGGCCTTAGTTGCTCTAACACTTAGTTGTGTACATGGTGCTGGGGTTTGAACCTGGGTCCTTGTGCTTGCCAGGCAAGTGCTGAAACCGCTGAGCCACTGCTCCACCCCAATATGACAATTTTTAAAAACCAACATACAAAGAAAAATAATTCAGCAAGGTAGTATTTGGATAGTGTTGACATGCTGAAAACTGTCATTCTTTATTTGTATAGTATTCCAAATTGAAGTAACATTCATACATTCTTATATTACTCATATCATAAATGGATAATTCATTCATTCACTTATTTTTAAAAAATACTCTAATCACAGCCAGACGCATCTGTACATCTTTGCTGCTCAGTTGGTTAAGTCAGGAGAATTATTTTAGCTCAAGATTTCGAGACCAGCAACATAATTAGACATTATCTTAATAATAGCAACAAGCACACAATAAACTCTACTTAAAAATGTAATCCTATAAATTACTGAAATTTTCAATTAATATGTTGAATTACAGCAGACTTGTCTTATGGGTACATTGGAATAATTTTACTCATACAAAGAAAATATGAACACTTTTTAAATAACTTTTGTTGAGTTTTTTACATGGCTTTCATTGCTCTGACAATAAAGTGAATACATTCACTTTATCAGAAAATTCTATCTGACCATTTCTTATTAGCTCTCTCACTTTATTTTCTTTATCTTTAGACAAACTTTTAATGACTTCTAAAAATTTTTTTTGTATAATTGTAGCCAAATATCTTTTTGTTCCCCTTTTATCCCCTTCTTTCTCAACACAATAGCCACTGTGACTTCTTAAATCATACCCTCAAAATTTCCCAGTGGCTTCTTGTCTCACTCAAAATAAAAATGAAGGTTCCTATCATGCCAGATAATTTGCTCCATAATCATAACCCATGTCTCGCCTACCTTTCCAATGCAGTTCAGACTCAACCCTACTTAAGAGCCTTTCTGTCTGCAGTTTCCTACGATAGGCAATCATGATAGGACAGCTCTTCCTCCAAAAATGTTGTGTTTAATTTCCCTCACCTCCTTCATAACATTATGGACATTTTACCTTCCCAGTGTTATGGCTAAACACACACACACACACACACACACACACACACACACACACACACACACACACTTTCATTGGATTCTACCAAGCTACTGTTTATTTCACATGCACTACTTATATCAAGTATATCATACAATTACATTTCTGTTTAAATCTTTTTCATAAAAAATAGGATCCATTTTGACAAAGAATTCTATCTTTATTGGTCACTGTTTTATTCCCCGTTTTAGTCAGGTTTTTTGTTGCTGTGACCCAAGAACTTGACAAGAATAAATTTAGAGCGGAAAGGTTTATTTGGTGTTCCACACTTTCAGAGGTCGTAGTACACAGGTGGCCAGCTCCAACACTTTGGAATTGAGGTGAAGCTGAACATTATGGCAGAAGGCATGGCTCCAGGGAGCAGAGAGAGAAACTCCATGCCAGATACAAAAGATACCCCAAAGGCATTTTCCCTGTGACCCACCTCCTCCAGCCACACCCAACCAACCTGCAGATAATAGTTAATCTCATCAGGGAATTAACTCAATGATGGAGTTCAGGATCTCATAACCCAATCATTTCACCTCAGGCTTCCTGGATTGTGTCACATGGGTTTTAGGGGAATCTTTCATCCAATCCATAAGATTCCACCCCTGACCCCCAAATTCTCATGATAGTCTCTCAATACAAAATATGTTTAGCCCATTTTCAAGACTCCCCATGGTCTTAATGGTTCCAACATTGCCCAAATGTTCAAGTCTCCAAAGCCTCCTATGAGACTCAAGGCAAACTCTCAGCTTGGTTCCTCTGAAAACTCAAAGCAAGTTACATATGCCCAGTATATAAAGATGCACTGTAAATATTTCCATTCAGAAAATTAAGGACATACAAAAAAGGGATGGAACCGAAACAAATCTGAAATCCAGCTGGGGAAACAAGACCTGTAGTTCCATGTCCAGCATCTGTAGCACATGGCATCATGCTGTCCTCTACAAAAGGCTTGTGTAGCTCAGCCCCTATGGCCTTCCTGGTTGCAGTCAACATCACCTGTCTGTTTACTTGTCTTCTTCTAGTCATGCAGCTTTTCTTGACTGATGTTCACAGTACTGGCATTTCTTAATCTTGGGGTTCTCCATTGCAGCTTTGACTTTCTTCTCATATCTCCATATATAACTCTCTCAAGGGCTGCCCACAGTGACTCTGACCCTGGGGAACTCTGCTTGGACTCCCAAGCCTTTCTTCAACCACCTTGCTGAATTCACTTTTGAGCTCTAGAAGTCTTCTGGTAGAGTTTTTTGGATCTTCTAAATATGTAATCATGTCATCAGCATACAAGAATTATTTGAGCTCATCTTTGCCTATCCATAAGTCTTTAATTTCTTTTTCTTGCTTAATTGCTCTAGCTAGAGTTTCAAGCATTATTTTGAATAGTTATTGTGAAAGAAGACATTCTTTTGTAACTCCGGTTTTTAGAGGAAATGCTTTCAATTTTTCTACATTTTTCCTTTCAGAATATTGTTGGCCTTAGATTGTTCATAAATGGCTTTTGCTATGTTGAGGGACATTCCTTCTATTCCTATCTTTTCTAGTATTTTAAACATGAATGCTTGTTGTTCCTTGTCAAATGCATTTTCTGAATCTATTGAAATAATCATGAGATTCTTGCTTCTAAGTCTTCGTATGTAGAATTACTTTTATTGACTTCTAAATATTGAAAAGCCCTTAAATCCCTGGTATGAATCTTATTTGGTCATGGTGTACTATCTTTTTACTGTATTTTGTACATATTTTGCCAATATGTTATTAAGGATTATTGCATCTATGTTCATCAAGGATATTGGTCTGAAGTTTTCTTTGCTTCATTTGTCTTTGTTATCTTATGGAATTAAGGTGATATGAATTTTGTAGAAAGAGTTTGATAGAGTTCCCTTCTTTTCTATTTCATGGAATAATTTGAGGAATGTTGGTATTAGCTCTTCTTTAAAGGTTTTGTGGAACTCAGTTGAAAATCCATCCAGTCCTGGAATTTTATTTGTTGGAAGGCTTTTGATGGCTACTTCAATTTCGTTACTAGAAATGGATCTGTTTAAGGTTTCTATCTCCTCCTGGTTCAATTTGGGTGGTTTGTATTTTTCCAGGAATTCATCCATATCTTCAAGATTTTTAAGCTTATTGCCATATAAATTTTCAAAATATTTTCTGATGATCCTTTGCTTTTCAGAAGTATCTGTTTTGATGCTTTTTTTAATCTTGGATTTTAATACTATTATACTTTTTATTTTTCTTTTCATTAGGATTATTAAAGGTATATTGATTTTATTTATCCTTTGAAAACCCAACTTTTTGATGTAATAATTTTTGTATTGCTTTATTTCATTCTATTTATTTAAGCTCTTATTTTAATTGTTTCATGTCTTATATTGCTTTTGGTGTTGGTTTGTTCTTTCTCTAGGAATTTGAGAGGAAGTGTTAGGTTATTGATTTTGTGTCTTTCTATTCTTTTAGTTAATAATCTTAATGCTTTGAACTTTCCTCTTAAAACTGCCTTCATACGGCACCATAGCTTTTGATTTGTTTTATCACTATTCTTACTTATTTCAAGTTATTTTAAAAATTCTCCTTGATTTCTTCTTTTATTCATTTACTGTTCAAGAGTATGTTATTTAATTTCCAGATATTAGAGTGGTTTCTATTTTTTTATCTTATCATTAATTTTTAGGTTCATTCCATTATGATCTGACAGGATGAAGGGTATTGTCTCTAATTTTTTGTACTTGTTAACATTTGTTTTGTATCCTAGAATATGATCTATTTTAGAGAATGTACCTTGTGCCACAAAGAAAACATATCAATTGATAAAATATTCTATAAATGCCTGTTAGTTACAAACTATTAATTGTATGGTTTTGTTCTGCAATATCTTTCCTCAGTTTTTGTTTAGATGATATATCCAGTGATTAAAGAGGTGTTTTAAAGTTCCCAGAAGAATTTTACTGTGGTAAGTTTTGCTTGTGAATTTGAGAAGGGTTTGTTTTTGTATATCAATGCTTCATTGCTTGGGGCCTATGTATTTATATACCTATGTTGTATGATTCCCTTGAGTAGTATGAAATGACCTTCTTTGTCTCTTCTGATCAATTTTGCTTAAAGTCTACATCATCTGACATGAGAATTACAACACTGGCTTATTTATAAGAGGTATGTGCATGATATGATTTTCCCCATCCCTTCACCTTCAGTCTATGGATGTCTCTGCCTATGAAGTCTGTCTCTTGTAGGCAGCATATTGCTAGATTATTTTTTGTTTTTTGATCCAATCTGCCAATCTATGTCTTTTGATCAAATAGTTTACATTTAATGATAATACTGAGAGATGGTTTTAATTTCCTGCCATTTTGATTTATTTCTATTCATTAAATTCATATTAATTGTCTTGGATGATAAGTATTCTAGTATAATGTCTCCTTGTGTTGGCTTTTTTTCATTTTTCATTTCTTCTTCTTTATATGATTTGAATTTGTTTTGAAGTTGAGGCTTTCTAGTTATGAATTCTTTTATGTTTTTTTGGGGGGGGAAGATTGTTATTTCATCTTCAAATTTGAAGATTAATTTTAGTGGGTATAGCATTTTGGTTGGCATCATTTTTATTTCAGAGCTTGATCTATAATATTCCAAGCCCTGCTTGCTTTTAGGTTCTAGGTTGAGAAGTCAGTTGTAATCTGAAGTGATTTTCCTCTAAATTCAATTTGTTGCTTCTATGATTTGGCTTTTAAGATTCTGTCATTATTCTGTATGATAGGCATTTTCATAATAATGTGCCTTAGAATAGGTTTGTGGTGATTTTGTGTATTTGGATTTTTATATGCCTCCTGGATTTGAGTCTCCGTTTCATTCTTAAGGTTTAGAAAATTTTCCGATATTACTTCATTGCAAAGATTATACAGACCATTAGTTTCAGCCTCCAGGATTTTCTCCACCCCATGACTCTCAAATTTGGTCTTTTTATGCTAATCCAGATTTCTTGCATATTCTGTTCATGATCTCTTAACGTCTTTTCACTATAGTATACTTTATTTTCAAGATTCTTTACTTTCTATATAAGATCAGAAAAATCTTTCTTCCAAGTGCTTTAAAATATTGGTGATGCTTTCCATTGTATTTTTAATTTGATTTACTGATTCCTTTATTTTGAGAATTTCTATTTGATTCTTTTTCAGTGTCTCTCTCTGTTTATTGTACTGATCTTTCACTACCTGTATTTTCTTTCTGTATTACTTCCTCATTTCATCTTTCAGCTCATAGAACAATTTAAGTATAAATTTGCAAAATTCCTTCTCTGACATTTCTTCCACTGTGCTGTCATTGATGTCTGTTGTTGAGGCATATGGGTAGTTTAGGTGTTTGTTTCCCCTGTTTGGTTATATTGCCTGTATGTCTATTGATCTTTCAGTATTTTTCTTCTTTCTTCTTTCAGGTGAGAGCTCAGTTTGTGAGCTTCTTTTCCTTATGGGCCATGGATTGGTGGATTTCTGGATACTAATATTGTAATTCAGTGTGTGACCTCTGCTGATCCCAATATCAGTTCCTCTTTAAGAAAAGCTATGGAGGCTCAAGCTGTAAAATCAAGAATAAATGAATGGGATGCAATTAAAATAAACAGTTTCTGCACAGCTAAAGATCTAGTCAAGAACATCAAGAGAGAACCTACAGAATGGGAGAAAACCTTTGCCTGCTACACCTCGGACAGAGGGCTAATATCCAGAATATACAGGGAA